>PVLC010018470.1:0-32015 GCA_004027655.1 Graphiurus murinus | reverse complement strand
CCTCCTTTTCCTCCTCCATCTCCTCCTCCTCTTCCTCCTCCTCCTCTTCTTCCTCCTCTTCCTTTTCTTCCTCCATCTCTTCCCCCTCCTCCTCTTCCTCCTCCTCCTCCTCCTTTTCCTCCTCCATCTCTTCCCTCTCTTCTTCTTCCTCCTCTTCCTCCTCCTCTTCTTCACTGGAAGAGTGGGAGATGGGACCCATGGCCTCCTGCATGCTAGGCATGCCCTCTACCACCGAGCCACACCCCCATCCCTCCCTTTTTCTCTTCTTATAAGAACATTAGTCACTGGATTAGGTCCCACCCTGACCTAGTACAATCTGATCTTAGAACTGAGTATATCTATAAAGCGCCCATTTCCAAATTAGGTCGTATTCTGAGGCTCCAGGTAGACACAAACTGGCGAGAGGGTACCACTTACTCTTTGATTCTGCAACAGATGTTTACTTATGTGAGCATCACTTGTCTGGTGGCCCACGTGTGGCCGAATCTCTTGGTCCACTGAGCGTGTGGGTGAGCCTTACTGCAGGACAGGAGCCGTGAGCCCTTCTCTCCCTGATCTGCCCAGGCTATGGGTAAAAGAGCAAAGTAGGTCAGAGGCTGGCTGCCGGTCAGCCTCACTGTCCCTGCCTTCTCTCCTCTGCCTCCCTCAGCTGAGCGATTATACTCACCTGCTCTGCTTTCATATTCTAACTCAGCAGTCTGGTCTGTGTCCAAGCCAGGCAGAAGCTCAGTGAAGTAGCCCCTTGGAGATACTCTGAAGGCTCAGCCTGAAGTGCTCAGCAGCTAAAGAAATGGCCACGCATTACTGCCTCTCTCATTTCTGCAGCCCACTCTTGATCCTTAGCGGACTCCTCATCGGCTGCTTCCCTATCCCCATTTTTTTTTTTTTAGAACTAAGATTGAACCAGGGGCATTCTACCTCCAGGCTACACTCCAGCCCTATTTTTTATTCTTTATTTTGAAACAGAGTCTCACTAAGTTGCGGAGAGCCTCACTAAGTAGCTGAGGCTGACCATACATAAACCTGGATCCTCAGATCTCAGCCTCCCTACTACTGGGATTACAAGTGTGCGCCACCATGCCCGGCTCCCTATCCCAATTGATTTCCTTCTACTGAGGCTTTCTTCCAAATCAAAGTTGATCCATAGTCCCAATTCCTCTTAATGATGAGGACCAGAGTCCCTGAAATCCGGAGGACCAGAGTCATAGAATTAAGTTGTCTTTGTAATAGAGTGGGTCCTAAGCTCCTCTAGGCAGCTCTGAACCTCAAGGACATTAGGATTCACAAAGTTGGGGAATAAGATTCCAACAGACATAGGAACCTAACAGCCCAAGGTCCATTTCAGGTGCTAACCGATACCAGGCATTCACTGTAAGATGGCTTCCTAACCTTTCATGCAGCCATCGCCCTGCTGATACTAATCCCCACCACATAGGGCTAATTTATATATTAAATTTTTAAAAATAGAATGCATTTAATACAATTCAAGATACATGCAATGTGCTCAAGAAAAAAAAAATTTAATTGTATGAAGAAAATTGAAATACCTAACCCAGAAATGATGAAGTTGTGAGAAGAAAAGAAAATAGACTGGATTCGAGTCTGAAGAAAAATGCCTTTATTTTCATCGATGTACAAATACAAGGCTTTCCCATGATTTGCAGCTTCTCATTCTCCAGGTAACTTAAGTGTCACCTCCTCGGGTGGCCTTGTTAAACCATCTTTATCTAAAAGCAGTCATCTCTTTTCCACTTGGTGTTGAACCATTTTCCTCATGCTGCTTATTACTGGGAAGAACTTTCTGGTTTTATTTGCCTATGTGTTGATGGTTTGTCTCTGTGGGAGACTTTGAGCTGCATGAGGGTACTGTCTAAAGTCCAACCCAGTGCTCCGAACAGAGTGATGCACTCAAGAAATAACTAAGTAAAAGCATTCTCAGAGAACAAATGGAGATGGCCATGTTTTCACCATTTTAACAGTTTCAAGAAAAGGGTGGGGAGAGATTTGTGCATTTTGGAGGGAAAGGTGAGAATAATTTTGAATTGAATTTGTACTAGTGGAATCACCTAGAACAAGTACCCAGCAGATGCTCGAGATCCTTGGGGCACATTCTTGGTTTTTGGGTTCAGTCAACTCTTCAGTTGATAGGAAGACAATAATAGGGACAGGAGGAAATGGACTTGTGCCGTTCGTCCATTCCCCTTGACCTCCCAGCATTGGGCCAGTTTAATACCTGAAGGCTCCAAAAATTAGTCCCTTTAAAAAAAGAGAAAGACTTTCAAATACACAAGGACTCAGCCATGGCCACCATGCTTTCTGCTCCAGGCTAATCACCCTTGGGTCTTTCAGCTCTTTCCCAGAGTTCAGAGCTGGGTGTTCCCATGCAAGGTGGTGGGTGGGGCTACATTCAAAGCACTGCTTAGTTGGCTCTATGTGGCTAAGAGGAAGAGTGAAAAAGTCCTGAAGACGATCCCGGGCCATCCGTGCTTGAAAAGTGCATTTTGTTTCCTATAAAGCCATAAAAGTTTTCAAATGACACATTTGCTTCCAAAAGGATAAGGATAGATTGTGTGTGTGTGTGTGTGTGTGTGTGTGTGTGTGTGTGTGTGTGTGTGTGTGTGTGTGTGGTACTGGGGATGGAACCCAGGGGCATTCTATTCTACTTCCAAGCTACACTCCCAGCCCTATTTTATTCTTTTATTTTGAAACAGGATAGATTCTTAAATGAGAGTGGTTTGAGGGTCAGGCATCTCGTGATGCACTTGGGAAGGAAGGCCGATTATATCACCCTTGCTCATCCCCGCAGCCTGAAGAGAGCTGCCAGTCATGGTGCAGGTTCAAACCCCAGGCACCCCAAACTGAATCCTGCCAAGCAGCAACCCCCAGCTCTCTGCCCCCCAAAGCTAGACTCCAGGCTAGCACATTCCCCTCACCACGTTTCCCTAAAAAGGGAACACAGAAAGAAAGAGAGTGAGCTTTGTGGAAATCACGCCTGGGTCTTAAAATTATCCTCTTTTGAGTTATAGGACAAGACGAGATGGGGTGGAGTAGCGCTGGTCCTGGAGTCAGGGTCTCCAGGTCCAATTTTAGAACTAGAAAGAGGACCCTGAAACACGAGCCATTGCCCCTCTCCAATTTATATCCACGGATGCTGAAACTTGGGCTAACCTTGCCACCTGTGTATCTGTGTAGTCCGCAGCAAGTTGCTAAATGTTGCTGGCCTATGTTTCCTACACTATTCAATGAAACGGCACCACCATTATCCACCCTTAAGTAGCAGCGATGGCTAACTGATGATGCATGCAATGTGACAGACACTCCTCAACGGCTAGCTACTATAATTTCTTATTCAGCATATACTAATTGAGAGTCTTACTCTGCATCAAGCTGAACTCCAAGTGATGAGAAAACAGCAAGAAATGAAATAAACACTGACTTTGTCCTCTTGCAGGCTGATGGGAAAGATAGATATAAAAACACAAACTCTCAGTCTCAATCACAATTGTGATACGTGCTAGTGCTTAAGACCACACAACCTCTCAGAGATGAGCTTGGAACTGGAATTCCCGCCCACCAGCTTGGAGATTTTTAAATTGTCTCGATCACTGTTGACTTCCATACTGCCTTCCCTACCTGTGTGAGGGATCAGGGGTGTTTTGAGTGAACAGAAGTTCCCAGCCCTTGGTGCTGATAAAACTGATGTAGGAGCATCAACCCAGTCCTGGGACCAGGACTGCAAAACCATAGCAAACAAGGAAACTTTGGAGATGGGAGAGGTAGAAGGAACTGGTTTGAGAACCAAATAGGTTAAAACTTGATTACGCAGTTTACAAGTTATGGGGCCTTTGATCAATGACTAAATCTCCTTAGGCCTGAGTTTCTTTAAATTGGAGTTCTGAGGTCTAATTTTCTCCTTGCAAATTTGGCCTCATTATTAAATAAGAAAGTATGCATCAGGAGCTTGGCATAATAATGCATGTAGTAGATATTCAATACATGTCAGCTGTTATTAGGAGACAACAGAAGAGCCAAAATGTCGGGCTTTAAAATGTCAAGCATGTCTCTTTTCTGCTGAAAAAACCCTTGAATGTCTTTTCAACCAATGTTTAGCAAAAGGCAGAGTCTTTGGAATGGTCTAGGAGGCCCTCTACAATCTGTCTCCTGACTGTAACTCCTCTCTCCTGGTTATGCTTCCAGCCATTCTCAGTCAGCTCCAGCCAGATACTCCCTGGACACACCAACTAAAGGCTGCCTCCATGCCCTTTTGAAGTTGCCAGCCCTGCTGTAGAAGACAGGACAGCACAGTGAGTAAGAGAATGGGCTTCTGCACTAGACCCTTGAGTTTGAATCCCAGCTCGGCCACACACCTGCTAAGTGATTTTTGGCCAAGTCACTTAATCTCTCTCTTTTCATGCAATCACCTGGGAAATGGGAATAATAATACAACTATCTATCATACTGGACATGATCTCTCTGTGAAGATAAGAAATAAATAAGAACATATGCAATTTACTGACTAGTTACTGGCTGTTTGGCTACCTCATCGCCACCATAAATTCCAGGGAAAGCATTAACAGACCCACTTTACAGGTAAGGAAACTGAGACCAAGAGCAAGGAAGACCACCCAAGACGATTCCAGTCCTGGCTGGCTCCAGAGATTTCTCTGTGTATTTCCAAACCTGTTCACAGGCTCTTAGTATGGGTTCAGATTCCAAAGTCCCTCGAATATGAGTTCTCCTAGGACACGGATTTGCATATTGTCCCTGTGAACCCGAGTTTCATAAAGGGGCCCTACACTTTATTATTTGTCCAGGGAACCCATGAGCCCTGTACCACAGAGGCCAGGTGAACAGACCCCACCAAAGGAGAAGGAGCCGGGCCCGTCTGCCAGCTGCAAGACCTCATAGATCCCTCATAAGCAGCGGGGCAGAGACTTGGAAATCCTTTGGTGCCTTAAGTTCCCCCAACTCTTTTCCAGCACCCACCTCCCAGTGAATTCATGCAGGACAAGAGCCTAGCATGGTGCCCAGAGTGTAGTTTACTAGTATTCTCATTCCTCCCTGGCCAAGTGCCAATTGCTTCTACCTCCTCTGAGCCAGGCAAACAGACGTGTGTGTGTGCGTGTGTGTGTGTGTGTGTGTGTGTGTAAATCCTAGACACATGAAGCACTCAGCTGGGAGGGCCGGCTTGCTGGAAATGCGGGGCGCTGGGGCCTGGGCTCACAGGCAATCTTTCCAGGTGAGAAGTGTTTTATTAACCATGGGTGCCCATGGTTAATAAAAGCAGAAGATATAGATATGCTGAGAGGCAGGGCTGGGAAGTGGCGCTCTAGACAAACCACATCCTAATTCTACTTGAGACATGGCCACGTACAAAGGGTCCTATGTTTTTTCTCCCTAGGGATGAAAGAAACTGTTAAGTAAAATACACTGCAATATCGGAGGCCAGTGCAGATGCAAAATATTTCCTTGGCATAATCCTATCACTGAAAGCTCATGACCCTCTTGATAATGGGGACAAAAACAAATTATGCTTTCAAAGTCTGGGTCCTCAAGGATCTTATGATCTAAGATGTTAAATGAGGTGGATTACCAGCAGATGAGGAGTTGTCCTTAAGGCCTTGTTACTGAACCAGTGCTCATAGCCATGATGATTGAAGATCTGCTTTTTACTAGTCATTCAATATTAGAATGCATTGATCCCACTAATACTACACTGCACTACACAAATAATAGCACTAACAATGGTGACAGCCATGATAGTGTTATCTAAACATTTATACAGGCGCCAAGAACCAATATAAATCCTTTCCGTGTTTTGACCCTCTTAGTTTCAACAGCATTACGAGGTGAGCACCTGATGGTGTCATTTTACAAATGAAGAAACTGAGGCTCTGCCAGACAGGCAAGCAGCTCATGTTAGCAGCACCATGGTTTGAGTTCATACAGGGCTCTCGTGCCAAAGACGTGCTCTTAGAGCTTTTGTTATGTCTCTGTAATTTGTTCCACTCCCTGCGTCTCCGTTTTTAAATCTGAAAACTTATGAGTTTGTGCACCGAAGTGATTTCCAGAGGAGCAACAGAGAGTCTGGAACGCCACCATTCCAGCAGCCCGGCCACTGGCAGTCTTCAGAGGGTGACAGGAAACACCATCTCTTTCCAGGACCTCGCACACAGGGGTCCCTGCGAACAATCCTTTCCTTCTTCCCTTTCACGATGAGAAATGGCTGAGGGTCTGGAAATAGCTTGAGAGGCGGAGGTGGCCCGAGGTGAGCTGAGCAGGTGAGCTGCAGGCTTCCTTATGCTCACCGCGGCTCACTCTCTGCGCTCCTCAACTCAGAAAAGAGTTCCAATTCCTCTTTGAACCATTTCAGCCTTCCTGGGCTCTTATCCCAGCCTGACTTCATAGCACACCGATCTCCTACCTATTTCTCCTTCCTAGTTCTCCCTAATCCTTCTGTTTCTCCCAATAACTCCATCTCCACCGTAGCATACACCCTCTGAGCTTCTGCTCTTATTCTCTTCCAAAATAAACTTAGTGACAGAAAACATCCTCTTAGTAGCACGTCAAAATTCTGGTTCACTGGATGTAGACGATCTACACTCCTCTGTTCTGCCACCTTCCAGAATCCCCCATTTCTCCACAGCACCTAGTTCACGCTACATGAATAGGTTCTGCTTTATAATGGAGGAAAAGTTTTTTTTTTTTAATTGTTAATAATGGCATAAGAGATACTTATGCTACCATAGGAGGGGAAAGTATTGAGATAAACATATACCCATATATGTATATTTGCTAGTCTCAATTTTGAAAAAAAAAATTAAAGCCTGGAGGAAATTCGAGTAACCGAAGTAAGACTGAACTAAAGAAAAAGTCCGTGGTCGTGATCACCGCGGCTCCATCTTGGAGTTCTGAACACCTGCAGAGCACAGAATTACTCCAGGGCTCAGGAAGAGCCGGGCTTAAGCAAACACAAAGAAGTGCTAGGCTTTTCCCAGCCTCCTCCCGGTCCCAGTTCTACCATAGGCCAGTTCAGAACAGAAAAGGAAAGGTCGACCACCCCAGCAGGCTTCGGGCGAGGGCAGAGTCACCGCTGTATTTGACCGATCCATCCATAGCTCCGAAGACTTAGGTGTCCGTTCTGACTTTGCAAACCAGCCAAAATGCAGTAGGGCAGCATTAGCCATCATGACTACAAGGGCAAGGCAGCTGCCCCATCAGGCAAAGAAAAACAACCTTCTGTAATGTTCCTGTAATATATGAAGCTCTAGCAAAGCACGGGAATGTGGTTTCTGAGAAATGTGTGGCGAAAAAAATGGAGTAGCATGAGCCAGTGTGTGGACTTTCTTCCCATGATCACCGGCTTGCCCTACCCTGCCCTCTTCCCTGCACACCCCGCCAGATGAGAGGATTACCTAAGCTTCCTACCCAGAAGACAGTACCTCCATCATTTCTCAAGAAATCCATGTTTCAGGGTCCTTTCCTGGAATCGCATTAGGTATTTTTGCTTACCCAGAAAGGTTAAAAACTCTTATGACCCTCGAAGCAGCTTCATTTCCCCCTCAAGTTTTAAAAGCAAAACTCGAGAGACTTTCCCCAAAATGAATTATGCAAACGATATGATAAGATGAGATTCCACCTGCTGCTAAGGGACTCGCCTTAGAAAATAATGTAATCAGATACTCATTTCCTGATATTAACAGCCACTAAAAGGGAACTCTGATGTTTGGAACAAATACCTTCAGAAGAAAGCTGAAACATATAGATTGTAATTGAATTTCTTCCCAACCGGAAGGGAATACACAGATGCCTATATCCCTCAGGATCCACAAGCTCTGTAATTCCTAAGTCGGCAGATCTCCCAATAGGACTTCCTCAGGTTCATAATCCTCTTGTCAACCAAGCAAGTTTCCAGGGAGATCATTAGCACTGGCAAATGCTGTCTGTACTTGGGCATCGTTATCAACCACAAAGTTTTGAGCATCTGCTCTGCTCTTCTCTGAGTTTGTTTGTTTGTTTGTTGTCAATTTCACCCCAATTGGAATGCAAACTCAAGGAGGAAGAAGTTTTCATTCATCTCTTGTGGTCCCTGTATGCAGAACTCTGCCCGCCACTTAGGGATTCCCTACTGCTTATCTGCTAACTGTGAACCTCTTGTGTACTGAGAACCCGGAGCCAGGGTAAGCAGACCCGTCCTACCCTGAAGGAAATGTTAGTCTCCATTGGCTCAGTGGACATGCGCACGTAAATATACACTCCAATAGAAAATCACTCAGGCGCCGGGCATGGTGGCGCAAGCTTGTAATCCCAGCATTTGGGAGGCTGAGACCGGAGGATCCGGGTTCGCAGCCAGCCTCAGCTACCTAGTGAGGCACTCCGCAACTTAGTGAGACCCGGTTTCAAAATAAAAAATAAAAAAATAGGGTTGGGGGTATAGCTCGGAGGTAGAATGCCCCTGAGTTCAATCCCTAATACCAAAAAAAAAAAAAAAAAAAAAAAAAAAAAAAAAAAAAAAAAAAAAAAAAAAAAAAAAAAAAAAAAAAAAAAAAATCACTCAGGCACATATTTTAGAAGGCAAATGGTTGGCAGAGATATTAAGGGCTAGGAAAGGAGACAATTAGGATACCAGGTTCTCAGATTGGTCTTTCTTCTTCTCTTATATCAACTCTTATATCAAGACTTCGAGCAACTGGGCACTTGTTTGTCAAACACTTTCAAGGCCTCTTGTTTGGGGAAATCCACATGCCTTATGACAAGCCAGAGTCACTTATCCACACGAGGGCCTGCACAGTCTGCTCCTGGAGATTTTGTAAATGTGCCCCTGTCACCCCACCCCCGCTTCTTCTCCTATCTTTCTTCAAAAACAAGGTTGAGTTCCTTCTCCCCTCAGGATAAGTGGTCTGGAAGGGAGGGAACCCATTTATTTTATTTTATTTTTTTATTTTGTATGGTACTGGGGATTGAACCCAGGGGCATTCTATCTCTGAACTACACTCTCAGCCCTATTATATTTTTCATTTAGAAACAGGATTTCACTACATTGCTGAGGCTGGCTACTGAGCTGTGATCCTCCTTTCTCAGCCTCCCAAGTACTGAGATTACAGGCGTGAGCCACCATGCCAGGCTCTACCTCTGATATTTAAATAAACTGAGTCACAAAAGGGAAATAAAAAGCTTCCTTCTGAAATAGATTGAGTTTTGGTTTTTTTCAGCATTGGGGATCAAGCCCAGGGACCTCACACATGTATAAAGCAAGTACTCTGCCACTAAGCTACACTTTCAGCCCTATTTTTTATATATATATTTAAATAACTGCTAAAGAAGGAAGAAGTACCAGGAGCTGAAGGAACATTTCTCATTTGTTCTCTCTTTTATTGAGCAGCTAGGTTATGTCAGGGGTTACACAAAGAGTTGAGGACATCAGGAGAACCTTAAAGATACAACCTTGCCTCAAAAAACATCATCGCCTACAGAGAGAGAACATGTCATAACAAGTAAGTAGCAAGAGAGAGTGGCAAGATTTATTACATGCAGCAAAAGAGGGACAAATCTCCCTTCAAACCCTAGTTCTGCCAAGTAGAGGACAGAGGACCTTGGAGCCATTTCATATTGGTTTTGTTTCTCAGAAGTGGGAACACTTCTACTCCTTTGTAGGACTGCTGTCAGGATTTAGCAGGTTCCCATAGGTAGATGGTTTAATAAAGCACATGGCCAAGTGATTGCTAAGTATTATAATTAGAAAGGGGGGGGGGTCCAGAATCCAGATTTGCTTGCTAGCGCTCAGGTCTAAAGGAAGCCAAGCTTGGGATGCAGATCTGGTCACTCCCCTGCATCCCAGCCCTGAAGGTGGGCGCTTTCGACCTCTGTGCTCCGTGGGCTTTTCTTGCACAACGTTAAGGTCTGAGCACTGGGGTAGCAGTTGAGCACTGAATTCCAACAGACGGGTGGCATCTGTCTCTAAAATCTTCCCAAGAGCTTCCTCAGTGGCCTTTCATCCAAGGCAAGAGTGGCCAAGTAGCTCTGCATGTTCCATTAGCTGGAGCCTGGAGTCCATGGGGGCAGGACTCGCTGTGCTCACTGGGGTGGCCAGAATGCCGAGGAACGGAACGGCTGCAGGGGGCTTCAGAGACAGCGACGGGAAGCGGCTCCCCACTCCCCACCTCGAGCAACTCAAGAAAACATAAAAAGCAAAGCCTAAAGAATGCACTCGCTACTCAGCTACTCAGACGCCTCCAGCCCTGAGACAGACGCCTGGGCCGGGGGGAGTCTGTCCAGGTGGCTCACTGAAACCAGCATAAACCAAAGGGCACCTTAGATCCCAGACCACTCCCGCAGCAGTGTGGGTATCATGCTACTCTGCCACCAAAGGAGGCTCCTTGGGGTAGCTTTGGTCTTCTGCCGTGATGCTGCTAAAACCCTGAAGGGTGCCTCACACAACAGGCGAGGGAGATAAGCATCCATCCATAAACAAGGGGACAAATGAATGAATGAATGAATGAATGAATGAATGAATGAATGGATGGATGGATGAATGAATGAATGAAGAAACAGCTTGAGACTTGGAACTGCCTTGAATCAAGTTACACCAAGAGTAACCCCCCCACACCACCACAACCAACAGACAAGTTTATAGGGTGGGTGTCATCTCTGCCTTCCAAAGGGTGCTGCTGTTCAATTAACTCTTTCCTGTCTGGCTAGCAAGCACGGAAGGGCCTGGGCAGCCCACGGCAGCAGAGCACAGTGATTACAATGACAGCAGGGGGTCCCAAAAGCAGCCAGACCGGATTTCATTTTGGAATGCACTATATGATTTTTTTTTTTTTTCTGCTGCTCTAGCAGCAGCAGTAGCAGTAGATTTACTCTCCTAATTATGTTTGGCTTTGGTTAAATTAGTTTGCATTCCCTGAACACACACTGGATGGGGGAGGGGAGGAGGCAGGGGGAGAGGGTGGCCTGAGAAGATGCCAAGAGGTGGAGAAAGCCTTCTCAGAGGGTGACGGTGCATAGGGCAGGAGGATCACCCAGGCCCAGGCAGACACTGGAGACTGCTACCCAGTGGACCGGGGATCCGAACAGGGTCCCGGAGTGGTCGCACTGCAGACAACTTCTATTCGTTTATTCACTCACGTACTCATTCAGTCACTCTACAAATATTTACCCAGTGCCTACGATGAGTCAGACACTGAACCAGGAGGCAGAGAAAGCTAGTGAGTCACACACACAAGTCTCAGGATGTCATGAATCTAAGGTCCAGAAAGGGAATAGGGCAACTTAGCGTCTATTCATGGTTAAGTAGCAATAACGAAAATAACAGGATACCATTTACCCAGACACTCAGCGCTCCCTGCACCCCCCACACTCACCAAATGCTTCATTTAATCTTCACGGAACCCCTAGGAGATGGGTAGGGTGATCTCCATTTTACAAATGAGGAAATTGAGGCACAAAGGGTTGTTTGTTTTTTGTGGTACTGGGGACTGGTTTTTTGTGTACCTCCGAGCTACACCCCCAGTCCTATTTTTAATCCTTTATTTTGAAACAAGGTCTAAGTTGCAGAGAGCCTCACTAAGTAGCTGAGGCTAGGCAGGAACCCAGATCGTTCAGTCTCAGCCTCCCAAATACAGGGATTACAAGCCTGTCACCACGCTTGGTTATACACAGAGGGTCTTAGTTATCTGCTCAAGGACCTGTGGCAGGTGACCTTTGGTGCAATGTTGCTCCCTGGTGCTCTTGTAACATCAGGGGTCAGGGCACCCATATAATAAGAGACACTGAATTCTCAAGTTCTGTCTTCGAGGCAAGTCTTTCCTAGTCAGAAACCACTGGGACTCAGAAAGAGATGCTGACTGGCTTGGGTGTCAGGGCAGAACTCCAAAAGGGTGTTGGTGTTAGGTCGTTAGGTGAGCAGTGAGCAGAGCAGGGAAAGAAACAGGGCAGAGGATCTGGACAGACCGCAGGAGGCGAGAGAAGGAGCTGCGATGGCTGTTTTAGGGACGCCTCCACCCCCAGGGTTTCACTTAGACTCCTGGAGAATGTCTCCAACAGGATGAAAACAGCACAGAAGCACTAAGCTGTGGCCCAAAAAGAGACAGTGGCTCCCCACGTGCATAGGCATTGGGGGAAAGGTTTCCAGGCTGAATAAAAGTCACCACAAGGAAGACTCCATTCCATTCCAGAAAGCAGCTCATTCTAGACATTTTTCTCTGGAATGTCCCACCCTTCCCCTCCCTGCGCCCCGTCTCTCTGTGATATTGGACAATGAACCCAGTGGCATTATCCCTCCAAAATAGACCCCACCCCTTTTGATTTTTTAATTTTGTAACAGGGTTTTATTAAGTTGCTGAGACTGGCCTTCAATGTGAGATCCTCCTGTCTCAGCCTCCCAAGTGCTGGGATTACAGGTGTACCCCAGCAGCCCGGCTGCCCCCCTTTCTTTTTATCATGGACTTCTTTACACTGTGTCTTCACGTCTCTAATGAAGCTTTTTAGATCCCCCCACTCTTGCTCTCCGATTGAGTCCTTTCCTTCTGAAAAGCAAAGATTGAGGAACAATCACTCCTGAGTAGCAAGGGCAGGGTCCGAGTCCTGGTCTGCGGGACCCTGGAGCCTTGTTGCAGCCCCAGAACACAGCAAGGGCCCCCAGAGTAGGAGTAACTTGCTAACTGGGGTGGAAAGCACTAGCTATCTCTGGAGTCAGAACGCAGGGGCTGTGATTCCTCGAGATGGCCAGTTGTGTTTCCAGTGAACCCGGAGTTGATCTACACGGCCTTGCAGGGTTACTACAGGAAATGAATCAGAAATGGAAAAATGCCTGGAACCCAAAGCGATGTACTCACTATCAAGTTGTTGAATCGCCGCGGTATCCCGCAGGACTTGGTGCCTGTGTAGAGGAGAGCAAAGAATACACAGCTCCGCCAAGCCCTTTCTTAGCATCCTTTCTGATCCATGCATTACTGTTTGCTAGGAAAGCCCAATTTCCTGGCTCTGGAAATCCATTTACATAACTACCTGTCATTATCAACTGCGGGCTAGCTTTCTTTACAGAAACCCAAGCCAATATCTCACACCGCAGCAGTAGTTAAGGGCATTTTCCATGCGAAAACCTGTTCTTTGTGCCTTAACACCTTGCCTGTTTTTCACATTGGTAGTGAACTCAAACTTAAAAGAGGGATTGTCGAATCAGGATTTTTTTTTTTTTTTAACAAAAGCCATTACAAATGGAAGTAGCTGCTTTTGATTTATAAACACTGTAATCTTCCTCAGGCCTTAGATTTTTTTTTTTTTTACAACATCCAGATCAGAACCAATTTAATTTTGAAAGATAGTTCATCAAGTAATTTGCTATGGCACCTCTCTCTTCCCACTGTTATGGAGGGGGCTGGGCACTTCACAGGGAGAAACCAGCAGGTTATTGAAGACTGTGAATTGACCCTTCAGGTATCATAAAATGTGTACCTATACTTTCCAGAAGCAAGGTAAATTGTATACGTTCGGGTCAGCAACCAGCTTGAGCATTTCAGAGAACCGCATGCAATGGTACACATTTCCATAGTTAAAACTTGAAGCCCCCCAAATTCTTTATATGAGACACTTTTGCTTTAAGCTCATTAATTTCTTAGAGGCTTATGTAGTTGAACTCCCAATTGGGAACTATCTCCTAATGTATATATAGTATAGTATATATATAATATATAGATAGTTCCCTATATATATATTCACTGGAGATTGAACCTAGGGGCATTCTACCTCTGAGTAACACCCCTGGCTGTGTTTATTATTTTTTTTTATTTTGAAACAGGGTCTCACTAAGTTGCTGAGGGGCTCACTAAGTAGTTGAGGCTGGCCTCGAAACTACGATCCTCCTGTCTCAAACTCAAAGGTACTGAGATCACAGGCATGTTCCACCATGCCTGGTTCATCTCCTAATATCCACTTTACAATTCTCTGTTCTCCCAACACCCTAACATATACACACTTAATGAAAAACAAAGTAGATTTAAGAATTTTGCATATTGTGAGGCCCATTATAGTTGACCTGAGGGTTGTTTTTTTTTTTTTTTTTAATCTGGTAATCTTTTATTGAGTATTTACTATATGACAGGAATATGAGCTATCCTTGGAACCCATACTCTAGGGAAGATAACAGGGTAACCCCTTGAATTTTTCTCAGTAAATACTTATGTTCCAGCAGGACGTGGTGGTGCATGCCAGTCAGTAATCGCAGTACTTGGGAGGCTGAGACAGGAGGATCACAAGTTGCCAGCCTCCTCAATTTAACAAGGCTCTCAGCAACTTAGTGAGACTCTGTTTCCAAATAGGAAATAAAATAGGGCTGTGGGTGTAGTTCAAAGGTAGAATACCCCTGGGTTCAATTCCTAGCATTACAAAAACAAAAACAAAAAACAAACACTTATATTCCTACTATATGCCATGCTCTGTTTAAAATGTCTTATAAATATCTAATCCTCTTGAAAACTGATTTGCTCCCTCCCTTCTTATTCTTTAAATTTGATCTGACTTAGTTTTAGTCTCGAGAGTCTATTTCCCTATTGTTCAGGGAAGAAATACACATCAGACCACAGGAGCTAATTTTTAAGGGTCTATTTCATAGTCTAATGCAGATGAAAGTGTCAGGGAGTTGAATATGGTTCCTGGTCTTGCAAGCCCCCTTCTCCAAAACCAATTATCTAATTGCCCTCTCTGAGCAACTTCTCTTTTCCTTTGGAAAGATGTGTCATGGCTGTAAGGGATAGCTCCGAGCATGCAGACATCGCTCTGCCAACCTGGGCAGATGAATGTGAGTGCCTGGCATCGCTCCCGGTTGCTAGATCCTTCTCCCTGCCCTTCACCCAGTCCTTTCTGCAAGTCCAATCGCTCTCTGCTCTGTGACTTGCAGGCAGGAATTATGAAAACCCCTTCAGAAAGCTTTAACAAGGAGGAAGAGGAGAAAGCATGTCATGATCCATTCACAAAGGCTCTTTCAAAAGTGTTTTTTAGCAGGGCATGGTATGCACGCCTGTAAGCCCAGTACTTGGGAGGCTGAAACAGGAGGATTGCAGGTCCAAAGCCAGCCTCAGCAACTTAGCAAGGCACTCAGCAACATAGTGGGATCCTGTTTCAAAACAAAAAATAAAATAGGGTTGAAGGTGTAGCTGGAGGGAGAACACTCCTGGGTCCAAACTCTAGTACCACAAAAAGAAACAAACAAAGCCTTTTCAGCTCACTGTGGTAGAAAGAAACAAGGATTTGAGGATTCAAATCTCAGCTCTGCTTAATGCTTGCTCTGTGACTTTGAACAAATTACTTAGCTTCTCTGAGCTGTCACCTGGTCTCTACAAAATCCACTGCATAGATGTTTGTGAGAATTAGGTGCTATCAATTTACATGTTGTATGAATGTCAGGCCCATGGTGGGTGATTAATTAACAAATGCTGTTTCTCTCCACACTTTTCCCTTCCATATATATTAAGCCATTTTGTCATTCCAAGGTAACCTGTTACTGTCACTGTCATGAAACAAACAACATATAGATATTTCAAGAGAAAAAACAAAAACAAAGTAAAACTTCTCACTATACCAAAATCCTGGGAGGAGCACATGTGCCCTATTTTATATGTTCTCCAAACAAGAATGTTAGCTCTCAGGACACCTGCCTTGGCCCATTGTGCTGCGTCCAAAAGATGCCATTGGTCATGAACCCTGGCTCTGTAGAAAAAGACTTCCCTCTAGGGCAGGAGGGAAAGTTCTGATCTCAGAGCTCTTCATTTTACGAGTGTGGATGAAGTCAAGTTCAACAATCACAAGCCTTCCTCAGTTCCACCTCTGCCCCCAAAAGGGAGTCCAGCCCAGCCCCATAGGCATAGCACCCCCCACCCTGGGGAAGTATGTCATCCACAAGGGAAGGCTACTTCAATAGGGGTTGAATGTGGCTATTTCCTTTGAACAGCTCAACCCATTCGATTTTTGCAAATCAGAAAACTTAATTCTTCTTGTGCCAACTAGAATCTATACACTTTTCCAGTTAACAAAGAGGAGCAGCTAAAATTGGCCCACTGTGCCTCTGACTCAAGCTCTGGTTCCCCTTCCACGGGTCCTTATGGTTTGGGAGATCACCGGCAGCGCCCTACTCCAGGCAGAACAAGCCCTCTTCTGAAGTTTCTGATTTTTGCGGGTTCTGTCACAACCTCACTGTTCCTGCAGGAGCGGTTTTGCCCTTAATTGTGCTTAAAATTCGGCGGACGGAATTCCATGTGAAGCCCAGGCCAACAAGCTAGCGGTTTGGGGGTTGTTGTTTCAAGCTTCTTGTTTCTAATCACTTGGGTCTTTACCCAAAATATGTTATTCCCCAAGTTAAAGAGGTTTTTGCCTTGAGAGAAGCCATTCATACACACAAAAAGCACAGTGTTTTGTTCGTGGAGATTAAAAACCCCTGAATAAGCCGGGTGTGGTGGTGCACGCTTGTAATCCCAGCATTTGGGAGGCTGAGACTGGAGGATCCGGATTTGCAGCCAGCCTCAGCTACTTAGTGAGGCACTCCACAAGTTAGTAAGATCCTGTTTCAAAATAAAGAATAAAAAATAGGGCTGGGGGTATAGCTTGGAGATAGAATGCCCCTGAGTTCAATCCCCAGTGCCGAAAAAAAGAAAAACAAAAACAAACAAACAAAAAAACCCGAATAGATCTAAATTCATCATGTAAGTGTAATTCACTAACCATTAGCCAGGGCTTTGAAATAACTTCTTCTTGAAACCTCTCACTGTAGCCTAAATCACTCTGATGGGGCAGGAAATATGGAACCCTAGATGCTTTTGGAGTGAGGTGGTGAAGAAAGTTCATCTGCACCACGACGTGGTTAACAGTCACCATTTGGACTTGGAAATTCAGAGGGGCCAGCAGCAAATGACATGGGCAGGCTGTCTCCATTTCAGGAGGTTGATGCTAACTGAGGTTCTTGAAAGCTACCTGTGTTCATTAGAGCAATGAAGGCACCTGTTGGGGGCCTGAGGCTCCCTCCCCAGCCTTCCCTTTAATGTCATAGTTTTACCACTCTTTACTCCGCTTTTCCACCAATGTGATAGTCCCTGAGGAGCACCACTTCAAAGAGGAAAAGTTTATTTGGATCACTGCTTCAGAGGTACAGTCCAAAGTTGGCCAACTCCAAGGATGACATCATGGCGGCAGGGCATGGTGGAGGAAAGCTGAGCTCAATTCAGTGGTGGCAGGGAGCCAGGCAGGAAGCAAAGAGTAACTGATATAGTCCCCAAAGCCACACCTCCAGTAACCTACCTCCTCCAGGCATGCCCTACATTGCCTCCTGGCAAATCTACTCAAATGATTAATGGATTATAAATAAATTTATCCATTGATGAAATTAGACCTCGATTCAATTATTGCACTTGCGAACATTTTGGCATTGCCAATACTTGAGCTTTTCCAGGGAACATTCTATATTCAAACCATAACGGCTACCTATAGGCCATTAGGCCATGCGTACTCTCTCACAAACATCACCATGTCCTGGGCCCACTTATGTTCTCCCAGGAGAAGCAATCATGTCCTCTCTTATCAGAACCTACTAAGGAATAATTGTCAAGGCCACAGCAAAGACACAGATATATAGAATAGATAGCCTGGACAGACACTTTGGTACAGAACTGGGCGTTTTTGGCTTTTGCCACTGAAACACCAGGCTGTAGTCTGAATAGCCTGAAGGCACCTAGGTTGGCCAGATAATGCTCTGGCCAAGAGGAGAGGTATTTAAAAGAAACCACGTGATAATACAGGATGACCATCTCAAGATGACTACAACTCCTCCTGTATTACCATGTGTTTCCTTTAATCACCTGTCATTTACCTTCAGTCTGCCCAGCAGATCGCTCTGAAATATGCAAAGCTTTACACCCCCTTTGATGCCCTGTCAGTGGCTTCCGTTCTCCTTGATTACAAGATTTAGGCTAATGATTGAGAGTTCTGAAGCAGACCTCCTGGGCTGGAGCCCTGGTTTGCTACTAAGCTGTGTGACCTTTGACTTGTTACTTACTTTCTCTGTTTCTTAATTGCTGCATTAAGATATATAAATCGTAGGGTTGATGGCATCAGTAATCAATCAATATATTTGCAGACTTAAAACAACCAGTGCTCAATAAGGCTACCAAATATTAAGTTGAACTTTATGAACATTCAGCCATTAGGGGTTATAGGAATGAAAATTTTGTATGGATCAGACTATTAGTGAAAGTTCTCAGCCTTATTAAAGCCTCATCATTTCTTCTCTTGATTTACGTTTTACCTGCTCTTAAAAGCCTTGCATGATTCCTGGTCTGACTTCATTCCTTCATACTGTAAAGCATGTGTTCACTTACTCAATGAAAGAATATTTAACACCCATGGCCAAGTGCCAGACACTGGCCAGACAACTAGAAATTGAACACCAAGTCCATATGGCTCTTCCCTCAAAAAATTTAAAATCAGACAAGAAAGATTCAACCAGGTAAGGACAGTCATAGAGCAGGTGCCTCTCTGAGCCAGTAGGGAGCGATGTGGGGAGGAAACTTGAGAATGGGGATTGATGAGGAGCATGGGTCTTCCAGAGAGATAGAGTACAGGTACCCAAGACCTGCAGAGTAAGTAAGCAGGAATTATTGGAGAAAAGGGGCAAGAAAGAACATTCCAGAAACATCTGGACCTTTCTATGAAGGTCTAGAAGTGAGCGAAATCCTGAGAAAGAAGACAGTGGTTATGGCTGCAGGGTCATGTAAGTATAGGACTACACCTAAGAGTGAAGCACCTTGACAGGCACCTTGCTGGTCTCTGACCTCACTGAGGTCTGGTCCCTGCCAGGCTCTATCCTGAGGTCAAGAGGAGGCTCTTGAAGGAGAGAGGCAGTTTCCCAGCAGTACTGGCGATGGCTCAGCTTGGCTGATGGACTAGAGGGAGGTGACAAGAGCAAAAACCCAGGGCATTACCCAGCAGTGAAAACCTCTCATCAGAGCCCCAGAGCACTCCATCCAGCTTTATCTCTAGCCAATCTCTAGTGATACCAATTTATAATCATCTTCTTACTTGTTTATCTTCTACTCATCTCTGAATTCCTTGAGAATAGGGATCTAGCAGTCTTTCCTTTCACCCTAACCCCTGGGACCAGAACCATGCCTACTTGTCTAATAGGTAATGAATACATGGTGATTGTTTTTATAACTATTACTAGCTATGCTGAAATCCAGATACAGATGCTATTGCTTTGGTACCACATGGTAAGTTAGATCCCCTGGAATACTCATATTCTGAGAAATATTAAGCAATGTTTTGGGAGTTTGGAAGGGAGGAGAAAAACATTTTCTTGAAAATACTAAGTGTACACACCTATATTTCCAAACTCTCACCTCTGAGAGGGCTTGAAAGCAACCACACTGCAATAGCAAGGAACGTACCCAGAACCCAGATTCTCTCAGGAAGGGAACCAGAGTCCCTTGGAGAAATGGCTAATTGTAGAGCTCAGCAATGAACACAGAAGATGAGGCTGCAGGACCCTGTACTGTCACAAAGTAAGAAAATATATACACACACATGAAGAACACACACTTGCACACACGAGTACACACACACACACACACACACACACACTGATGCAGATATGTCAATGGACACGGGAGCCAACTAAAACAGGTCTCAGTGGCCCCAAAGTGAAGCAATTTGAATAACAAGATAATCCAAAGAATAGCAACTATGCATGAATCCACACCAGTAGGAATGAAGGGCTGAGTAAATGAGTAAAGGAGAGGGAGAGAAGAGACAAGCCTGCCATGCAGAAGATTGTAAATAACTTCCATAGTTACTCCTCTTGTAAGAGAGGAGCCCAATTCCCCAGGCCTTTAAGCTATGCTTAGTGACTTCCTTCTAAAAAATAAGTTCAGAATGAGGAAAAACATAAACAAAAACCTTTTTTGCAGCTGAGAAACCTAACAAATACTGCCTCGGCCAGGTGATAAAGCTGAGCCCATCGCTAGGAAGCTGTCCTGATGGTACGTATTTCTGCTACAGTGTGCTGAGCAGGGCACAGTACCTCTGGGGGTTTCCTTCCAGACCCACAAGCCCCATCTCACCAGGAAAGAAGCAACAGGCAAATGGAGGAGAGTTCTGACCAAGGCTGCTCAAAACAGCCACGGTCATCATAACAGGGAAGTCTGAGAAATTGTCCCAGCCAAGAAGACCCCAAGGAGACATGATGATCAAATGGGTTGCAATGTTTTGGGTAGAGCATCACCTACAGGACAAAGAAATCTAAACAAAGTATAGATTTGAGCTAATAATAACATATTAATATTGGTTCCTTATTGTGGCTAGCATAGAGTTTAGCAACTTTGGAGACTGGGCAGAGTTAGTGAGAGCTATCTATAGTATCTTTGCAACTTTGATGTAAATCTGAAAGGGATATAATACAAAAAGACTACTTTCAAAAGAATGTCCTTGCTGAACTTGGAAGAGCATGCCTGTAATCCTTGTACTTGGGAGGCTGAGACAGGAGGATCACAGGTTTGAGGACAGCCTCAGCAAGTAGTGAGACTCATCAATCTAGCAAGACCCAGTTTCCAAATGAGAAATAAAATTGGGTTGGGAGTGTAGCTCAAAGGTAGAATGCCTCTGGGTTCAATCCTCAATACTACACACATAAGAAAAAATAAATAAATAAATAAGAGTGTACTTACTATTTGACTTCTCTAATACTTCAACAGATTGAGATGTATTATGAATCTTCCCAAATTAATATGACTAAGGAACTGAAGAGCTGTTACATTCTCATGGGACTTAATGTTCTTCAGAATAGTCAGGAAAAAATAACAATAACAATGATGATAATAATAACAGTAGTAGTAACAGTAGCTGACATTCATTACAGAGGCTCTGAGCGTCATGGTTAATGATATTCTGTGAACCAAATTGCCTGTTCACACACCAGCATCACCAGGTAAAATCTATATAATCTTAGACAAATGATTTTTTATCCTGCCTTGACTTACTCAGCTGTAAAATGGAATATTGATGCTAGCCAGCTCACAAGGTTACTGTGAGAACCCAGTGTGTTCATTGTGTTCATATAGATGAATATGGCCCTCTTTTTGTTGTTGTTGTTGTTGCGGTACTGGGGATTGAACCCAGGGGCATTCTACCTCCGAGCTACATTCCCAGCCCTATTTTTAGTCTTTATTTTGAAACAGGGTTTCACTAAGTTGTGGAGTGCCTCACTAGGTAGCTGAGACTGGCGGAGAACCCGGATCCTCTGATCTCAGCCTTCCAAGTACTGGGATTACAAGCGTGCAGCACCATGCCTGGCTTCTTAAAGGCACTCTATATGTCCTTTGTCTAAACTGAAAATATTCTCACATAAGGTAGTTTCAAGTGGCCATCTTATAGAGAAAGAAGAGTTCCGATAACTTTCTCCAGCCCACACAGCTAGAGAAAGAGGAGGTTAGCCCCATTCCAGAAGAAGTCCAAGACCAAAGGATAAGACTTTGGATCAAGGCAAAAAGAAATAGGACCCTGAGCACTGAAAAATCAGGAGAGGGAGGAATCTCCAAGGGATAAGAGAGAGAATCCCAAAGCTTGTGACACAGCATCAGATGCAATCTAGTTTCAATTTTACAAACATATTCCTGATTGATTGCCATCTCCCAGGAAGTCTTGGCATAGAGGCCACCTATACTAACATCATAAACACCCCCAGTGTCCCTCCCCCAGTCTCCTGAGGGTCTAGTGGACTTTTCTCTGCCTAGCATTCTCTTTGAGGGTAGAATGTGCCCTTGAAATGTCCAATTTCCCCCTGAAATACGGGAAACTCCCTGTATGTTTTTCTTCCTTTGCTTTTGCCCTGAGAAGCTGGACTCTGCAATTTGTAGTCACTTTAAATTAAATGACAGGGATTTGGAAGTGCTTACTCAGCATAAGAATGAGATTTTTTTTTTCCACCCATCAGCCAACTGCACAATTAGGGAAAAAAAAAAAAAAAAAAGAAAATGCAAAGCTATCCAGTATGATGATTAAGTCCCACAGACGTCTGGAAGAAGCAGAAATAAGTCTCTTTCACCAAAAGGGTGCTGTGAGTCCCCAGATAGTGACCCTAGTGGCTAAACCACGTGTTAGCTTCCAGCAGGCGCAGGGTAATCCAAGGTGCCAGGGTGGCTAAGGAGGACTGGGAGTATTCTCCAAGGCCAGAGAAGAGCCGCCCATAGGACAGAATCCCCATGCCCCATTTCCTCTCCCATTGTCAAGCAGCTGCTCATCAGAGCCTCTCATCTGTAATATCAAGTAGGAGCAAGCAAATATAAGGCATAATTTCTTTCCACTGGCTCCTTCCCTTACCCTTCTATCCCTTCAGGAATGTAGGTTTCTGCAAACCTGTAGCCTCTGCCCAGTTTTGAATTGAACTTCACTTCCCCCCTTACATCCACAGAGGATCTCGTATTAAACAAACAAAAGCGAAGCAGGAAATGTAATCTCAGGCTTCTGAGTTTTCTTAAATTGACCTCCTTCTCTTCTGACTTCTTACAAGACCGCTGTCTACACCACTTGCTTAACACTTCAGCATATAGGAAGGTCTGCCAGATAAAACATAGGATGGTCCAGTTAAATTTGAATTCCAGACAAACTAAGATAATGCTTTTAGTATGCATACATCTTTATGCAATATTTGGGACACACTTAAAGAGTATTAAAAGCCAGGGGCACTGGTGCATGCCTACAATACCAGCTACTCAGGAAGCTGAGACAGGAGGATTAGCAGTTTGAGGCTAGCCTAAGCAATTTAGGAAGACTCTGTCTCAAAATGAAATGAAAGGACTGGGGTGTAGCTCAGCGGTAAAGCACTTGCCTAGTATATGCAAGGTCCTGGGTTCAATCCTTCAATCCCCAGCATCGCCCCCATACACACACGCATTTAATTATTCTATGTTGATCTGAAATTCAGATTTAACTGGCATCCTGTGTTCTTATTTATGAAATCTGGTAAGCCTGCCTATAGCATAAATTACTTTTTCAGTGGGTTGTTTTGTTCACATGGTATCATACACAGATGTCCAGTATATGAATAAATTAAAATGAAATTTCTTTCCCAGGAGGGAAGAATTCAAATTAGAGTAGCAGAGCTAGAAAATAAATGCAGTCTTCCAGAATTCAAGACACATTTTTTTTTTTACCTTACTGTCAAGAAAAGTGAAAAGACTATAAAACACTGTGAAGTTTTAGGTGGACCTGTCCAATTTGATAATTCAATTTCATAGGAAATTTTCCTATTTTTTAAATAGCAAAAAAAGATTCAGTGATGTTCTGCCCATCTGGGATATCTCCACCTTATATTGTCTCAGAGCTATTTTACAACTGTATAAATTGTATAAAACTGATAGTAATATGTGAATTTCCCCTTGAGCTGGTCATAACATCTTACCAGTTCCATCATTAACTACTGGGTCAAATGAATATTTGACAAGTATTTAGTCTCTATTTATAAGATTCATAATTTTGCCTTTATCAACAAGTATCCACTGACAGTTTCTCATTTTCTGCACACGGAGTCTGGAATGAAGTCGGAGGCAATATTTAAAACTGCATCTGGTTTCAAATACTTTTTCAGTATAAGTATGTCCCAAATATTGCATGGGATACATTTATACTAACAACATTTTCTTAGATTGTCTGAAATTCAAATATAGGCACGTATTAGTCGTGTCAGGTTGGTTATTGCCTGGAAGGGGTCAGTTTCTACATCTATGTGTAAACTCACTTTAATGCATATAAGCATGTGGTTGTTTGAATTTTCCACTGAGCTGGTCATAACATCCTAGTGGTTCCCTTATTAATTACTGGGTAAAGTAAATCTTTGCCTTGTGGGTTTTTTATGTTTATAAGAGTCATTGTTTTACCTTTATCAATAATTATCCATTGATGGGTTGTCATTCTCTGCAGGGACCCAGAAGGAGGTCAAGAGGCAGACAGTGCCCAGTCAGTAGCAGGGAAGGGGCACTAGGTAGTCATGAGATGGAAAGATAGAACGGTAAACAATAAAAAAGAGGAAATTTCTAAAACAATCTGATCATCTGTCTCCAGACTCTGTGTAGCCCCGAGATGTAGCCATGGTTGCCAAAGCCCAGGTTGGGAACCACAGAGCCAGAGTGGGCTTTGGGAACCACAGCTTTCCTCATCGTGCTGTCATTACTGTGTGATGCTCTGCAGCCCGCATTAGACTGCACTTGGGGGGCACAGGGGCTGGATCTTGCTTTGACTTGTTTCTTCCTGCATTCCCACCTCCAAGCAGAGGATGTGACACCAAAATATTATAGTGAAGCTCAAAAATATTTGTTGACTAAATGAATGGGACTGGAAGCATACTAGGAACCTTTACATACAGAGATCAAGGAAGCTAAACAGATAAGAAATATAAGAAATAGGGCACAAGAGACTCCTACTAACTATATTTTCTTAGGATATCTCATTGGTGGACAAGTCCTAAGCCATCAACCAGAGTCTCTAAGCCCCGATTTCTTTCCTCTAACTACACAGACCTAATTATTATATTATTCTAGACTGCCACACAGTAATGTTCATCGCTCTTACTAGGAAGTCGAATTATGAAATTGGACAGGTCTACCTAAAACCTCACAGGGTTTTATAGTCTTTCTTAAAGGCCAAATTATGAAATCAGCCTAGGTGTCCATCAGCAGGCGAATGGACTGCAAAAACTGTGGTATGCATACACAATGGAATTTTACTCAGCCATGAAGAAGAACAAAATAATGCCATTTGCAGGAAAATGGATAGAACTAGAGAATATTATGCTAAGTGAGATTAGCCAGGCTCAAAAAGTGAATAGTTGTATGTTTTCTCTCCTATGTGGAAGCCAGAGAGAAACTGGGTAACAAAAGAGACCTCAGATAAAGGAGTAGAGATTTCAGTGGAGTGATGGACGGGGTTTAGGGAAGGAGGGAGAGGGTATTGAGAGCAATGAAGGTAACAGTTTAAAGAATTCTACGTACATATGCGAAATTATCAATATTAATCTTGCTAGATGACATGTTCAGGAAAGGGGGTGCAGTAGGATCCTGATGGAAATTTACCAAGTGTCATGTGTATCATATCTATGTCTATCATTCTACACCTCCTTATGATATATAATTATGATGCACCAATAAAAGTATAAAAAAAAACCAGAAAAAAACAAATAAAAAGATAGAAAGCCAGGCATGGTGGTGCATACTTGTAATCCCAGTACTTGAGAGGCTGAGATAGGAGGATCCCAGGATCCAGATCAGCCTCAGTAACTTAGCAAGACTCTGTTTCAAAATAAAAATAAAATAAAATAGGGCTGTGGGGTGTAGTTCAGAGATAAAACATTCCTGGTTTCAATCCCCAATACAAGAAAAAAAAATAAAAATAAAATAAAAAGATAGAAATTCTCTATTCAGAAGGAAGAAAAAAATATTTTCGAACCCCACCTACCCAGGCACAATCTGGAGAAAAGCCAATCAATTTGAAAGGTGCTTCCAGGAAAAAGGCAAACTCAGGAGAATCCTTTCCTAATGCATTACCCCCTCTCTACCTTCAATTACCATTTAAAAGCTCCCGTAGAATTCCAGGATCCTATAACACCTCGGGATTCCCAAAGGACAGTGGGATTTGCAGCTTCCTTTCCAGAGTACTGGCTCTGGAGGTTGTGGCTTCCCTCTGTAGAAGAGGCTGCTGCCTCCGTGGGTGTGCACAGGTGAATTAGCCAAATGGGTTTACAGAAGAGCTCTCAGCTGGCATTAAGGAGGGTGTACAGCTTCCACCGGCTCGCCCCCCCCCCACCACTGCCAACCACCCACTGTCTCCACGGTGGGGTGGGTACAAGCTGGCAAGCCATTGATGGTTTATGGAGAAAGTGAGCAGGGCAGCGTGCTGCAGGCTCCAGGGCCCTGAGGCTTTCCTGAAGAGACCCAGGCAGCCCCACGGTGTGCCTATCCTTCTTCTGTTCAACAGCTCTCAAAAAAGAACAAAACTTGCTGGCAAAAGAAATCTCAAAAAAAGGGGCAAAAGCCAGGCTAGAGTCAGTATGTGGGCTCGATCCTCCTGGCCAGGCAGGTGGGGCGCAGGGGGAAGGGAGAGGGGTCTTGGGATGCCGCTTGGCTGCCTGTGGTCCTATTCCTCCGCTTGGTTCCATAGAACTGGGACCCGCACGCGCCCTGGTGACACCTCTTGCTGGAGGGTGGCTTCTGCTATGGGCTAGTGATCACCTTCCAGGAGACAAGTTAGGTCTGTTTGAAGGGACATACTCGGGTATTATAAAGATACTAGGTAAAACAAGAGCTGAAGTATGCTGAGAGCTTACAGTGTGCCAACTGCACTGGGAGACTCTTTGTATACATTCTCTTTTTTCCATGTATGTATGTGTGCATGTATGTATGTAGGTAAGTACTGGGGATTGAACCCAGAGGCATTCTACCTCTAAACTATACCCCCAGCCCTTTTATTTATTTATTTATTTATTTATGTATTTACTTACTTACTTACTTACTTATTTGCAGTACTGAGAATGGAACCTGGGGGCATTCTACCTCCGAGCTATACTCCCAGACCTATTTTTTATTCTTTATTTGGAAACAGCGTCTCACTAAATTGCAGAGGGCCTCACTAAGTAGCTGAGGCTGGCAGCAAACCTGTGATCCTCCTGTTTCAGCCTCCCAAGTACTGGGATTACAAGCGTGTACCACCATACCTGACTATTTTGTTGTTGTTGTTATTGTTTTGTTTTGTTTAGAAACAGGATTTTGCTAGGTTACTGAGAGTCTCACTATATTGCTGACACTGTCCTCGAACCTGTGCTCCTCCAGTCTCAGTCTCCCAAATCCTGGGATTATAAATTCACACCACCGTGCCCAGCTGTGTTCTCTTATTTATTCCTTGCCAGGCCTGTGTGCTTCCATTCTCTTTTGAGAAACAAAGCGATGTTTGAGGATGCTACTAACTTCCCCAAGATCTCACAACAAAACCCAGCAGGGATAGAATTCAAACCCAAATCAAATGTCAGAACCTGAACTCCTACCCACTAGGAGGTATCTGTTTGGAAATAAGGTACAAGGTTTTTTATTTCTGCATCTTATCTATTTCTCAATGATACTCTGAAGTATTTTTATACTTTTATTGGTGTGTTGTAATTATGCACCATAGTGAGGTTTGATAAAACACATACATGCACCCAGCACTTGGTGTTTTTCCCTCTGCACCCCATTCTATCCCCCCTTCTCCCATCCAGACTTGTTAGTGAGATTGGCAGTGATCCCTTTTTATGTGGATATTACGGTATTTAAACTCTTTCCTTCCTCTATCCTCCTTTTTCCCTCTCCACTTCCCTTTCCCACCCCCCTTCCACTCTTCTGCTGGTCTCTCTCCCCATTAATCTGAAGTCTCTTTTATTTCCTATTCACTCTCTGGCTTCTACCTATGAGAGAAAACATGTGACCCTTGACTCTCTGAGACTGGCTGATATCGCTTACCATAATTCTCTAGTTCCATCCATTTTCCTGCAAAGTACATTAATTTTGTTCTTCTTTATGACTGAGTAAAATTCCATTGTGTGTATATACCACATTTTCCTTATCCATTTATCTGTCTGATGGATGCCTGGGTTGGTTCCATCTTTGGCTATTGTGAGCTGTACTGCTATAAACATGGATATGCATGTATCACTACAGTATTCTAACTTTAATTATTTTGGAAAGATATTGAGGAGTGGTATAGTTGGGTCCTATGGTGGTCACAACTTCTTCAATAAGATCTTAAAGTTCAGGAAATAAAACTGAGAATCAATAAATGGGGTATCATCAAATTAAAAACTTCGACAAAGGAAACAATCAAGTGTCTGAGAGATGGGCAACCACTTTGGAAAACAGTATGGAGGATCCTCAGATGAATGGGAATGAACCTACCTTATGACCCAGCAATACCACTTCTAGGTATCTACCCAAAAGAATGGAAACCAAACTATCAGACCGATGCATGTGTATCTATGTTTATAGCAGCTCAATTCACAATAGCCAAACTATAGAAGCAGCCTAGATGTCCATTGACAGATGAATGGATTACAAAACTATGGGATATGTACACAATGGAATTTTACTCAGCCATAAAGAAGAACAAAATCATGTTCTTTGTAGGGAAATGGATGCAACTGGAAAACATTATGTTAAGTGAGATTCGCCAGTCACAAAGAGTAAAGAAGCATATGTTCTCCCTAATATGCAGATGTTAGGGAGAAGACAGGGCATAAGAGGGTCTCCAGATGAAAAAGTAGAGACCCTCAATAAACAAAGAAGTTGATTTAACCTAAGGGGATGGACAGGGGGTGGGGGGAGGACATCCTAAGGCACATGATGTATTTATACAATTATATCAAGGTCACTCACTGAACTGAACTTGAGAGGGAGGGAGGGCGAGGGAGCGGGGCGGGAATTGGGGAAGGGGTCAGATGAGAAATGTGCACACATATGTCGTTATCAATTTGTACCTAACAAAGATGTATACATACAAAGCACGAATTATTACAATAAAAAAAAAGTGTCTGAGAGAGAGAGACACAGAATGAGAGAAAATCTTTGCAAGCTATTCCTGTGATAGAGGACAAATATTTATAATATATACAGAACTCAAAAAACTTAAACCTAAAAAAAAAAACAATAAAACTAAGGCAATTGAACTGAATAGATCCTTCTCAAACGAAGAAATATAAATGGCCAAAACAACTAGATGAAAAAAAAAATGCTCAACATCATTAGCAATCAGGGAAATGCAAATCAAAACTACACAGAGATTCCATCGCACTCCAGTTAGAGTGGCAATCATCAAGAATACAAACAATAATAAATGCTGATGAGGATGTAGGGAAATGGGAATTCTTATACACTGTTAGCGGAAGTGTAAATGGATATTCTGAAGTATTTGATGGTCTCCCAAGCACAAGGAACTTTCCCCAAGCCACACAGCTTGCAAGTGATGGGGCAGCTTCAAGAAGTTTCTGTCTGTGGCCATCTGTCAATGGAACTGAAGCTGCAGGAGACGTCAGCTCTGGACTTTGTGCAAAAGGCTCTAAGTGCTGGTGTTAGTGCCTGGCCACCAGGAACATCAATCCCCTCCCAGAAACTCCAGTTGAGTCTCAGGACAAAAAGCAGGGGCAATCACGTGGCCTGCAGGTCCCCTTCACCACTGACACTGAGAACAAACACATGTTGCATCTCATTGCTGAGAGGGAAGGCTTTATAGAGGGCAGCATCCTGGGGAGATGGTTTGAAACAGGGACAGTCCCCAGTAAGCACCCTCCATGCTGGACCATATCAGGGATAGCTTAGCGCATTTGTACACTGGGCAAATCTCACTACATTCTGATTCAGAAATCACTGACCCTAGTTGCTTGGTTCCTTCCTTTATTTACTCTTCTCTTACCCTCCTTTCAGTCTAAAAGTCCCCAAGCCTACCACATGACTGTGTTACTCACTTACTTGGGAATCAGATAGAAAAATATTGCCGCTCTGAATAACCTAGGAGGGCGCTGACTTCCTAAGACAGCATAATTTCATAAAAGCGTTTTAGGAGTATTTGCTTGGGAGTGGGAAGAGAACAAGGATAATTGTGTATCGTTTAAGAAAGATGGTTCGGAGTTCAATTTATAAAGGAGGGTTTGACCACAGGGCAGAGTTTGTTCTTACTTTTAAAATTAAATCAAAACAGTGTGCGCTTTGTTAGGTGTGTGAACTCACGAAGTTGCTAACAATTGGTGAAGAAAAATGTATCTACCTCAGCTTCACAGTAACCAGTGATTTCTAATTGGGATCAAAATGGAAGAAGGGATGAGCTCTAGAAGGAAACCTGGGGGTAGAGCTGTGTGCTCTTTTTTTTTTTTTTTTAATTGTTGCTTACCCTCTCTGTGTGCTGGTTCGCCCCTCTGGACAACAGAACACTCATGGTTACTTTAGGTTTGTTCATGTCCTCAGGGAGGCGAAAAGAACACTTAATTGAGCACAATGCCAAGCTTGGGGGGTTTGTGGAATTCATGCTTATGGCGATGATTTGTGTGTTTCAGTGGGTCTCCAAAGGCTCACGTGGGGGACCTGTGAGAAGTGGGGGTGAGTGGGGAATCCTGCCGGCATCAGGGGCGCTGTCCTCAGAAGGGATGAAGGTAGTTCTTGTGAGACCCCACTCTCACTCTGGCTTCATGTCTCAAAGTCTAATCCCTCTCTTTCCCACACATGTGTCTGGTATGGTAGTACCATCCAAACATCACCATGATGTTTGGATTTAGCATTCAGAACTCTGAGTTCTTCTGGTGCCCAGCCTCAGGTATTCCGTGATAGTAACAGAAAAAGTTTACTATGTTGGCGGTGGTGTTTTAATTTTTTTTTATATAGTACAAAATATACTTATCTATAATATCATTCTGACTTCACTTCCAAATCAGTCAACTTTTGAGGATAAAGAATTTATAGGTATTTAAGGGTGGTTGAAGCTGGGTATGTTGGCACACTCCTATAATCTCAGTACTTGGAAGGCTGAGACAGGAGGATCACAGGTTCAAAACCAGCCTCAGCAACTTAGTGAGACCCTCAGAAATTTAGTGATTCCTTGTTTCAAAATTAAAAATAAATAAGGCTGGGGGTGTAGCTCAGAGGTAGAATGTCTCTGGGTTCAATCCTCAGTACCAGGAAGAAAGGGCGGGAGGAAGGGAGGGAAAGAAGGAAGGAAGGAAGGAAGGAAGGAAGGAAAGAAGGAAGAAAGGGAGAATAGTTGAGGTTACTGCAAGAATCAGATTCCTGAAGACTGTGAATTAATTTTATCACTTGATTGAGTACTCTTATCATATAATTATTGATTGCATTTTATAGAAAGCTTTTTTTTAGCTAATCCATGCAAATGTATACATCGAAGGAAGATATATACAAACACTATTTTTATACAATTAGATTTTATGCATACAACATATAAACACATAAATAGATATGTATGAATGTGCGTATATTTACATATGTGTGTGTGTATATATGGTGTGTGTAAATATCAACACAGAGAAAAGGAGAGGGAGTGAAATGAAGAGAATGACAGACATCTCAAGGGACCCCGCTCACAGATAACAGGATGCAAAGGACAAGTGAAAGGGAATCGGCTCTCTAGCTTGGCCTCTGCCCCTGAGAGTGGGCCGAGATTTCTGGAGGGATCAGGAATACACAGCCCCTGCCATGTGTTTGCCTCACACAGGAGAAGCAGTGATTTGCCTTCAGTGAAAGTTCCTTCCCAGCCAGGAAAGGAGGACTCTAAAGCAGAACCCTGATCCTCAGGGGACTTGTCCTGTGTGTCACCTACAGCGGCGAGCGAGAGGCCATAGGAGCCAGGGAAAACTGGGCCAAACTGGAGGGTCTGGTGGAAGGATGGCACAGCAGCATCTGCTTTGCTCTGGGTAACTGCTGCCAGTTGGGAGGAGAGCCAAGAATTGTCTGAATTTACTGGTTTATTGTTTGGTCTTCACTTCTCTTTCTTTTTTGTCTTTTTGGTTATAAGATATAAAACTGGAGATAAGTCAGTTCAGACAGCCATGACAAAATACTCTGGCTGGGTATTGTGTAGCCTGAACAATAGAAATATATTTCCTTATTTTCTGGAGGCTGCAAGTCCCAAACCAGGGAACCGGCATGGTCTGGCTCTGGTGAGGCCTCTCCTCCTGGCCTGTAGACAGCTACATTTTCTTTTCTTTCTTTCTTTCTTTTTTTTTTTTTTTTTTTTTTTTTTTTTTTTTTTTTTTTTTTTTTTTTTTTTTTTTTTTTTTTTTTTTGTTGTTGAGGTACTGGGGATTGAACTCAGGGGCATTCTACCTCCGAGCTACACTCCCAGCCCTATTTTTTTAATCTTTATTTTGAAACAGGGTCTCACTAAGCTTGTAGCTCAGTGGTAAAGCGCTCACTCTGCAAGCACAACGCCCTAGGTTCGATCCCCAGTGCCAAAAACACCAA
>PVLC010018469.1:0-32000 GCA_004027655.1 Graphiurus murinus | reverse complement strand
GAAGTAGGGTACACAAAACAGCAGACACAGAGCATAATAAATGGTAGTTATGTATCTGCTTGGTACCCACCTAACTCCCAAACCATGTTTATAAGGTGCATATTCTGACTACAGTTCATCTTCTGGGTCTCTCATAACTAGAAGGCTTTCCCCAAGATCCCCATTTGCTAACTAGTCCCTTAGCACAAGGGAAAAAAAAACAAACCCAGGTATACTCAGAACCACTTCTGTAGATCCTGCTATCTATCCAAAGTCCGGAAGTGATTTCAGGCTGATAAGAGCTGATTCTTGAGCTTCTGGAGCAGACTGTGGGCTGGGGGCCCATCTTCAGATGTCCTGACAGAGCAGGCTGTGATCCTAGCCATACAGATGCTGAGTTTAATGTTCAGAAGCAGCTATTACCTAATACCCACAACCATGATCCTTACAGACTACCTTCACACTCATTACTCTATTTAAACTTCAACACAAGACCTTGAATGAGTGCAGCATTTTGTATAGTTTACAGATAGGAATCCTGAAGCCCACCTGCTAGCCCTCGGCCACACAGTGCTTAAGGAGGAGGCTCGAAGATTTCCAGCTGAGGTCCTGGTCAATGTCACCTACATCTTTATTGCCTAGGAAAAGGTAAAAAGGTTTCTGGTAACACATTAGACCAATTATTCATCATTTGATCAACAAATACTTATGGCTAATTCATAGGAAGTCTCCTCTAAAGGTTGATTTTCAGGCCCTTTGGAGGGTAAGGCTATTTGATTAACTTTTTCCTTTTCTTTTGCAGTAATTACCACATATATACATACATTTGTGACTATATTTATCTCCCTAATTGGCTTCTTTATTTCAGGTATCACATTTGTTTATCAGTTTTATGCATACCAAAAACTCAACAATAATCAGCTGTTAAATGAATAAAAGTAGTTTTCACATGTAACAAAAGTACACCAAAAGGTATTCTGCACAAGTTCACTCTTATTAAGTGGTAGACCTAGGTCTTTAAAGTTGATAGAAGTTTTCTAAAAGTAGCTGCTTTCTTTAAGAACCCTGATCCAAGGCTTGTCAGAGCTTAGTTTCATAGTTACTATACAAGGGACATTGGTCAAATATAGTCCATCAGAAATATCATCAAGCCAGGTGTGGTGGCACATGCCTGTAAGCCCAGTGCTTGGGAGGCCAAGACAGGGGGATCATAGGTTCTCGGCCAGCCTCAGCTACTTAATGAGGCCCTCACAACTTAGTGAGACCCTGTTTCAAAATAAAGAATAAAAAAATAGGGCTGGGAGTGTAACTCGGAGGTAGAATGCCCCTGGGTTCAATCCCCAGTACCACAAAAACAAAAACAAAAACAAAACAAAACAACAACAAAAGAAATATCATCAAAAATAGACTGGTTTTCTCCACTTCATAAATAATAATGTTACTATTACCATTAGGTACAATCTATCACTCACCAAACTAATGTTACCATCATAATCACCTCTGTATAGGGCATTATAGTATTCAGAAGAATTTGATGTTCAACATCTTTGGGAAGCAGGAAGAAAGACATTTTGCAGGAAAGCGAAACTTGTGTATTGCCCAAGACGATGTAACCAAGAAGTGGAACCAAGACTCAATTCCAGGTGGAATTCCATTTTGTAATGTAAGAAGAACTTTAAAAATACTTAAAAGTGGAAAGCATATTTAGTGTGTAAAGATACTGGAGAATTCAAGTCTAAATACTCATATTTAGAGTTCACAATCAAATGGTAAGTTTAAAGGCAAAAATTCTCTTAAGTATTCATTCACTGAGAGGATCAGAAGGATGAAGTGAAATTACAGAAAAGGATACTATCTTTTAATTCCACTGATTACGATGCCTAAAAAAAAATATGAGGCAGGAAGAAGGCCAGTACCCAACATTGGACGTGACTTTAGAGAGGTACTGGTTCTGGCTGATTGGCCCAGCCGCTAGCTGAGGTTTAAGCAGATGTGTCCAGTTGAGGTTTAAACAGAGGTCTTATCAATCTCTTGACATGATTCAGGGAGAGTCCGTAGAGGCATCCAAAATATAAGAACCATGAATCCCAACTGCCAGAGAGTCTCAGTCCAGGCAGGCCCAGGCAGCCTAAGGGGTGCAGGTAGGTCTCCGGCTTCCAGAGAGGGGAAATAGCAAGAGAAAAGCACAGCCTCGATCCTCAGGGGTTTAAATGACAGCCTTCTAGGAAGACAAAAAGCAGATAACAGCGGAAAGAGAGGGCCTCATCACTGACGGAAGAGCTCTGTACATACTACTGCTTAGTATCATATACCTATCAGAGCATGGGACTGTCGTAACTAAGCTATGGGGCCATCAAAACTGCCCCAGTATTTACAGATGATAAAAATGAAGCTCAACTTGCTCAAGGCCACAGAGCTAGTGCTCAATGGAACCACAATTTGAATTTATAGCTGTCCTCTTCCAGCCCCCAGGGCACATGGAAGGGAAGAGAAAGCCATAGCTCAAGGAATGACCCAGGAGTCAGGCCTACCACCTGAGTCAGCGTGGCAGCACCTGGACTGTGTGAGCGGTGTGCACACTAGGGGGGGATGAAGACTGAAATGCCAAGCTGACCTGGCACCTCAACTGATGATGGGTCAGAGAGGGGGCGGGCTATAGATACGGGTGGGCAGCCAGAAGCAGCAGTGGGAATGTGGCCGGGGTCAGCAACACATGAAAATGTACTGGCTGTCATGTGGCCAGTGGCACACTTTCTGAACACCTAGCATCCTGGGATGTAACACCACAACACTGTAATTCAAATTACAAATGAACATATCACTTCTAAGTACATGGAAATACTCTATGGCAGTAATTAGGGAGTTCTTGATATTTGAAAATGTGTATTCACTGGAAAGAGCCCAAGACTTTCCACCTACATTGTCTGTTTTCCCTCTCTTCCTCTCCATCTGCATTTTGCTGCATTTAGATAAGTGACTTTACCTTCCTAGTGGGTGGTAGAAAGCCTAGGACCCCAAGATCAAACTGCCCACTCGCTCAATGGAAATCAAGTGCCTTTGACACATGCTAAAATTTTATTATTACGGCAAACAGTAAATAATGGCAACAAAAACTAAAATGATAGTCTTTAAGTTTTGTTTTGGTCTCTTAGATACATGGATTTCAAATTTCTTGATAATGGCCCATAGGTAAGAAATACAATTTACTTTGTGACCTACAACTCACCAGGGAACATACATGTGTGTATATGTGTATAAATGAAACAAAAGCTACATGAAACAATACTTAGCTGTATTATGAGCAATGCATGTACACTTGATATTTCCCACTCTATGTCAGCTCATTTACTAATAAAAACACCATAGTGACTGACCCGCTCGGGTGACTTTGAAATTCACTTATGAGTAGAAACATGACATTTGAAAGCAAGTACTTAGGCCCAGAATATAAGAATCAATGAATGCAGAGTGTTAAGGAATATCCTTCTCAGAGGAGGGTAAAGAAAGGTATGGAAGTTCTAAGAACTAACATACTCTTTCTTCTCCATGGACAGCTCCAGAAAAGCCCATTCAAAGGGTGAAATCAAGAGAAAAGGAGGCCTGCATGGAGGCAGGCAGGGGCTCAAAGAGCCCAGTGAAAAAGCATGAGAGGGAGGGAGAGAGAGGGAGAGGGAGAGGGAGAGGGGGAGAGGGGGAGAGGGAGAGAGGGAGAGAGGGAGGGAGGGAGGGAGAGAGAGAGAGAGAGAGGGAGAGAGAGAGAGAGAGGGAGAGAGAGAGAGAGAGAGAGAGAGGGAGAGAGAGAGAACGAACACGAATACACGAACCTCTCTTGGCTAGACCACCACCAAAATACTGTGATCAGGCATTTTTGATAACTCAATTTACCACCAAGTGTTATTCACTAGGAAGGCACTGTTAGAAAACTGATTTTTATCCAAACCTGATTCAGAAGGTGTATAAACTGTGTGTGGGTGGGTGGGAGGTTGTTATAAAATAGGCCAAGGGACAATAGCTGTTGCGTTTGCACATTTCCAGTCATTAGGCTGACTGCAGAGCAGGGGAGTGTTTCAGGGAGCATGTATGGAATCATAATTGAGTCTTCAGCTACACTGAAGCCAATGGGCTATATCTTGTGTTTGTTTGGTTGGTTCGTTCATAATTTTTTTTTGTTTGTTTTTGCATTTACTTTCGAGAAAATGTTCTTACATCCCTATTACTCCACCCCCTCACCAAGAAGCATCTCTGGGGTCCAGTTTAGAAACAATATTAATTGTTAGTTTTCTTGAAAACTACTCAAGAGGCTTAGTTATCCAGTTCAGTGCTCACAAAGAAAAATGCAGACATGGATGTGACAATCACACTACCCATTTCTTTTCCCGTCATGTAAGTATAGTTCCAAGTTGTACAATTCCAAGCCCTTTTCCTACAAACACACAGCTAGTCACAGCCACACAGTTTCTCTCTATCATTAATATCTTTTATCAAAATCTTCAAAGCACTCTTTTTTGGGGGGGGTGGGGAGGGACAAAAGAACATGTGTGAGGAAGTACACTCTACTGTGCTCAGCTGGGAAACAGGAGTTACCACTGAGAATCAGATGTTTCACTTCCTTGTTATCACAGACTAACTCAATACTAAACAATCATGTACACTTTGTCCAAGTGAACCCCAACTTACATATCGAACCAAATGTCTCATACCTAGTGGCACCACCATCAACAAATATTGTTACAATGAGTTACTCAGGGAATAAAAGGAAATTACTTTTGGCCATTTTACATACAGGCTGGATTTTTACCTATCTAATGTTGTGGAAGTGAAGGAAAGATGGTGAAATCAGTGATTTTCAAGGTCACTTCTAGGCCTTTAAGCAGTGACCTGAGAGTGCCAGAAAAAATTATAATTATGTTTTAGTGTACTCTGCATTTGGACATATGTTGAAGTTTTCTGGGGGAAAAAAAAAAGTGTGCTGGGTTTCTCTCCCCATGCCAAGTGTATCCACAATCAAATACTGATGTTGGACCCTAAGGCCTCCTGGTTTCAGTATTAGGCTCAGCCTCCACCTGGATGCTGTTGGGAAGATGCCATTGCTTCTTCTTGGGTACAACCCTGGTACAGGGTATACTCCTAAAAATGCTAAAGATATAAGTTTAGAAGGGAAACTATGCTTTCCTGTCTCAATGAATACAGCCTGCCTTTACCTGGTTTAGAGTATGTTACCAAAATTCAAGTAGCAATAGATGAATAGATTACAAAACTATGGAATATGTACACAATGGAATTTTACTTAGCCATAAAGAAGAAGAAAATCATGCCATTTTCAGGGAAATGGATGGAACTAGAAACCATTTACACTAAGTGAGATTAGTCAGTCACAGAAAGTAAAAAATCATATGCTCTCCCTAATATGCAGAAGTGAGGAAGAGTGTGGGTCATTAGGGGGACTCTAGATGAAGAAGGAGAAACCTTAGATGAGCAAAGAAGGTGACTTAACTGAAGGTGATGGGGGGAGGGGAAAAACCATGATGTACTTTCACAAACATATCAAAGTCAATCACTAAACTGAACTTGAGAAGGAGGGAGGGGAAGAGAGTGGGGCGGGAATTGGGGAAGGGTTAAATGAGAGATGTGTGCATGTATGCCTTTACCAGTTTGTCCCTAACAAAGATGTATTATTACAATGTACCAATAAAAAAAAATCAGCTTCTAGCAAATGGTGAAGGTGACAACCTTCCTCTTCTTCATGTATCTGGGTTGCACTTACCAGACCACACATTAGGGACCCAATATCAGTTTGCTAAGTGGACAGAAATCCGAACAGTCAGGAAGCCAGCACTGAAAAAGAGTCAACCCAAATGAGTGAAATCAAATGTGACTTGATATGTACAGAAAACTGTGCTAAGATGTTGGTCATGATTCCTAGAACCCAAATGGTCAACAGGCTGTCTATTAAAAGGCTGGGTGATATACCTGGTTGAAAGGGAATGCAGCAGATTTTCGCACTTGTTCTTCACCATGACCCACAGTAAGAGATATATTTCATTTACTAAATTAGTGTATGTGCAAACACAAATATCAGATGAAACAAGTTTCATGAAACCCTTACTACATTGCAGTACAGTCTGATATTTTTAATTAACTCTATTACAACAAAATAGAAAATTTAGTGACCATGAAACATTAATTTCATGACCTACTAGTGGGTGTAGAATAGCCACTGGGGAGGAGTCATGGGAGACAAGCAGTACAAAAGCCTTACCTTGAAGCTGTGCTCTATTCACAGTTAAACTGTTTATATATTTGAGGTGGCATGAGAAGACTTGGAGATTAAAGAGGCCTACACCTTAAGAGATGTTTAGTTTAGAATAACATAGAGAAAAATAAAGAAAGCAGGTACCTTTTGAGGAGGTCTTCTCTACCTTTCAACACTGTATTTTTCAGAGCAAGGGGAGCTGGAACACACCAGGACTCCTGGTGGAGGACTAAGACAGTCTCCAGGAAGTTAGAAAAAATACCACAAGCAAGAGCAAAAATGGTTTGGGTGCTTCAGAATAAAGCACTGGATTTAATTCCTCCACACACTCTGAAACTAAAAAATACAATTCTATCATAAAATGCCTAAAATATGACCCAAAGCCAAACTGTAGTTGTATTTTTTCCTGAAATGATGGTTCCCTTATGACTCAAAAAATAATAGTAATAATTGAGAGAATAAAATGGACATTTATTCTTATTTTGAATACTTATTTAAATCACTGCAAGCCAAAAATGTCTAGGTTTACCACAAGTAGATCTGTACCTTTTAAAAATAATTACATCTATATTGTAGTGGACTAACAATATTACTGTGCATGAAGCTAATTACAGAAAGGCTATGTTAAAATGGGTATCTTTTATGGTTTTTTTTTTTTTTTTTTGGTCTTTACCAAGAAAAATAACCTCATGAAGTTTTAAAAGACAAAAGTTAAAATCTACAAAACAAAACTGAAAGTTTAGCATTCAAAACTTTTGGTTATAACAGAAAACCCAACTAAAAGCACATACCTTGTAACTATCTGCTCGCTATTTCTTCAGGCCCTGGGTCCACACTTACTACAGAAACATCAATTGGCAGACTTGAATGAAAGTTACATATAGTGATAGAAAATTATGTGGGTCTAAGGAACTCATGCTATTTCACTGCTCTGTGTATATGTGGTACTGGGAATTGAACCAGTGGTAGTCTACCTCTGAGATACATCCCCAGCCTTATTTTATTTTTTAGTTTTGAAACAGGGTCTCACTAAGTTAAAAAAGGCCTCACTAAATTGCTGAGGCTGGCCACTAACCTGTGATCCTCCTGTCTCAGCCTCCTAAGTACTGGGATTACAGGCATGCACCACCATGCCTAACTTCTCTGGCTTTTATTTCAAGTATATTGTAGGCAAAAGTTACTTATCTCATGTAGTACAAATGGTTGAGTAAGGAGAGCTCTTTTGAAATAGATTTAACAAATGCAACTTTATCTCATAATGGATTCTTATTAGTAAGATGAGTTTGTATGATTGGTTAATTAAGTAGAACAAGTATAATTTCTTGGGTTGAATAAAATTCAGTATTTTTTATCCATCAAGTCCCAATCACTTCTCATGAATCTGGCTATCATTACCTCTCCATTCATTTCTCTCCATTTCTTTATCTCTTTCCCATCCTACACTTTCCACCCCAGCACAACCTGAGTTTCAAAAGTACTGCATCTTCAAGCTGAAAAGAATGTAAGACCTTAATCATTTTGAAATCAAAACCAGCATCTCATTTCACAGGACAGTGCTGCATTTCCCAATACTCTGCTTGCTTCCTGTAGCACGCACAAAGTTTAATCCATGATTACAGATGCACTCTGAGTTTAGGCTGCCCTTGATTTATGATAGTGTGAGATTCAATGCTGACTACTACTGAGATGAAGAGACTTGTTTCAACACCAAATAGGAACTAGTTTTATGTTACCTGTCATTAACACAGGTAATGTTATATTGACTTACAGGATGTCAGGTTTGCCTGATATGTCATAATGTGGCAAATTATGAGCCAAAGCAGGGGAAAAAAATAATTAACTGGCAACAATACACTGATAACTTATAGAATAAAAACAACAAAAAATGGCTTTCCAGAATCTTTATTTGAACCTCAAGAAATGAGCCTCAGACCTGAAGTGAACTTCAATTCACTCCAGGGTAGACTATGTAGTTCCCAAGATGTGCTAGTTAGAAATTCTGGAAGAGGATCACGTGTGTAAGAGAAAAGAGGGAAGTACACCTAGAAATAGGGTATGTTAGACAGTCAAATCCTTCCGGCCCCAAAACAAGAAATACAGTTATGGATGAATATGGTTCTCTTGGCGGACTTGAAAACAAGGATATGAAGTCTCAAAGGATCTGAGAGGGCAGAGGTGGGCTTTTCTCAATCTTGCACCTTTCCAAACATTAATGAAATTCATTTTCACTGGGGTATCACCCCCCATCCTATCTCACTGTATACTCTATATCTGGAAAGACTGCCCCTCTCTGCCTTCCCTAGTTAATTCCTGCACAATAATTGCTCCTTCTGGAAGCATGGGTCATACACATTCCTAGAGAATCTACAGCATGAGACAGAGATATGTCATGGGACCTGGTGCCCTCTTCTTCAAGGGTCTACTACTGGTTGGCTTCCTTAGCTGGAATGAGGTCCTTGTAGGTACTAGAAATTTCTAATTCATCTATATCTCTACATCTCCCTAGCACCAAACATTGGGTCTGGCATGTAACAGACACAGAATGCACAAACATAGGAGCGATGCAATTATTATTCCTTAGCTTTCAAAAGCAAAGTCATTTTGTTTTTCTATTGGGGATTGAACCTAGGGGCATTTCTACCTCTGAGCTATACCCTCGGCCCTATTTTATTTTTATTTGGAAACAGGGTCTTGCAAGGTTGATAAAAGTATCACTACTTGCTGAAGCTATCCTTGAACCTGTGATCCTCCTGTCTCAGCCTCCCAAGTACTGGTATTATAAACCTGTGCCATCACACCCAGCTGCAAAGTCATTTTAATTCAATCATCACACTTGTAACTACTGCCACACAAAAATAAGAAAATTTTAATATTTCTTACACAATATAATAACAAAGGAACCAAGGCAAAAATACTTTTAATGAAGGCAAAGGCTTATTTATTTACACATATTCAAATCAGGCAAAAATACTGACATATATGTCTTCACTGAGATGACAACTTACCCTAGTAAGCCCATTCAGCTGCAAAGCAACTTAAATGTTGTATTCCCTTTAATTTGCTAACATAAGCTGAGTCAGGTTCTTGCCCACATTTATTTGCTGGGTAAACTTATACCAAACTGGTAATACTTTGTACTTCTATCTTTGTACTCTGCCATGCTGACTTCTCTTGTCAGACTTGCTCAGATGATGTAGACATTTAGAAACAGAAGTCTAAAGTCTGGTGATTAGTCCTTTCTGTTTGATGCTACTGCTCCTTCTGCACTCAGCTTTAGGGAGACAACAGATATTATTAAATTATTTGACAATGGCAAAGTGAACTGGGATGACATTATAAGCACACATTTTTTTTAAATGGAATTTGTTGCTTGAGATTACTCTTGCTTGTCTATTAGGATGAAAAGTGCCTGCTTATGAAATGAGCCTGAAGAATCTGACAGGTTTAATACCTCATATCAGTTTAGGAAAAGCAATGGAATCTAACTTCAAAGGTCGGGTGAGCATTTTGACAGAACAGCAGGGGGTTCAGTTATGGTACATAAACAGTTATAGACCACCTGGGGTGAGCAATACACTGTGTTTTATATCAGATGCAAACTAAACCTTTCTTTCTCATTAAGGTTTAATTTTTATCTTTAATTATGATTCCTCCTTGATAAGGGGGGATGAACACTACCACATATCCAGATCTCCATTCAGAAAACGAGGCTTTCTGAAGTAGTTGTAAATTTTAATAACAAAGACCCATAAAATAAATAATATCCAGCATTCATTTTTTCACATGCATCTCCAAATTTATGTTGAGGTGATAAGATGCCACATACAATTTATTTATGACACAAAGGCAGTGGAAGGTAAGTAAATCCGTTGTTCTAAAGTCTTAAGTAAACTGTTCTGTGGTTGTAGTTTATATGAACAGGTGGATACCTACTATTCCTATAATAAAACTAATTTTGAAGAACTTGAGCTTAACAAGAATTCAAATATATGCAAAAGCAATTTTGTAGCATATTTGAACTACAAGGAATCCAGCCCTGCCTTCATAGTCTTCTAATGATTCTCTAATGATTCTAAGAATCTCTGTAGAAAGCTAATTTTCAGCTAATAGTATCTAATAGAAGTCACTCCCTACTCATCATTTAGTTCTTTATTTTCAAGGCTTTTAGATCAGCTGTACAAGAACAGATTACATTATCATCAGCATCCCGGGCTCTGGGACACATCATTTTCCAAACATTATTGCCAAGGCCATGTGAAGAGTTGATAAAGAAACATCCTGAAAAGGAACAGTTGTTCTAACCAGTTGGTGGTGACGATTTATCAAGAACCATTAATCCGCTGCCATGTGAGCAGCCTCCGGGTGTTCACTTTCTCAGTGACTGTGCCAGAGTAATTTCTAACTATGGTTTAGGCAGAACCCTCACCTGAAGTTAAACAGACGTTTGAGGAAATGTGTGCATTTCAAAACGCAAACATCCACTCTGCTGGTAAATAAGACACAATTATGCACAAACTGCCCAGGCAATTTAGAAGGCACACATAAGTGATTAGATTATTATTTTTTTACCTAAAAGGAAAACAACCCACTCTCATTTTTTAGATAAATGAAGTAAAATAATTCACTTAGTTAACAACCAAGTTAGATTGTATATCATTACTGTGTTAAGTAGAATTTAAGTCGCTCTTCTACATTTATTTAAAGTTCTGTTAGTATTAATCACAGTTGGCAATAAGCACGTCAAGCTAAAAAATGACCTTCACGTTGTCTCAAAACTTTCATTTTTGTAACTGATTAGATGCATGTGATTTCTGGTCAAGTTACCTAATCTTGGTTGCCTGAACCTCAGTTTTCTTGTCTTTTGAATAAGACTAATAATAACACCACCTTTTTTATTCATATGCATTTAAAAACTTGGCATGTTAGTTCCTGCTATTAGACATGATCTTGATGACCACCTTCACTCTAGAATCAACATAATTATGCTTTTTACTAGCCTGAGAATAAACCCAGGACCAAAATATGTAGTTTCTTTTTTTTTTTTTTTCGGTAATGGGGATTGAACTCAGGGGCATTCTACCTCCAAGCTATACCCTCAGTCCTATTTTTTTATTCTTTATTTTGAAACAGGGTCTCACTAAGTTGCCGAGTGCCTCACTAGGTAGCTGAGGTTGGCTGCGAACCCGGATCCTCCGGTCTCAGCCTCCCAAATGCTGGGATCACAAGCGTGCGCCACCACGCCTGGCTAAAATATGTACCTCCTAATGGTTGTTTCCTAATAAAAGGGGACTATCTACCAAAATACATAGAGCGCATTCCCTTCCATTTATATCTCCAGTCCCCTACTTGATGCCTAAGTTTCTTTTATGATTTATTACCTTGTGCTAAGTATTGTCTTCTTCCTAAAGAGGTCCTAAAAACGATCAAGGAAAGAATAATTAAAGTTGTAATCACTCTGCAAAAATGTGTGTGTGCAGATTTCTCCTAGACAGAATTTTCCTTCATACTAGTACTTGGTACCTGGGAGAGAATAAAATCACTCTTAAAGAGAGGCAAGAGGGCCAGGCATGGTGGTGCACACGTGTAATTCCAGTACATGGGAGACAGGAGGATTGCAGGTTCAAGGATAGCCTCAGAAAGTAGTGAGACTCTCAATAAACTAGTGAGACACTGTTTCAAAATAAAAATAAAACAGGGCTAGGGGTGTAGCTCAGAGGTAGAATGCCCTTGGATTCCAACCCCAGTACCACAAAAAAAAAAAAAAAGAGGGGCAAGAGGGCACAGGGTACAGGATACATTTCACAATTTTACTTAAGTAAGCTTTATCAGTTAATCATTCACTAGGTACTAAAAACCTTCTGGAAAGAAACTCAAGAAAATGGTATTAGTAGCTGTCTCTAAGGAGGGGAAGTGGGCAGCCGGCTGAACTTGGAACTTTGTATAATATATGCAAAATTTTTAATTAAAAAAAAAACTCAATCCTTACACCCTGTTGCTTGTTCTACTTCAGTTTTTAGATAATTGGTCTACAGGACTCTGACATTTAAAAGTTGACCTTTTCCCATAAAAAGTAAGCTGGATTCACTTGAATTATGATAGGTTTTTAAAGGCTGATATCTTTGTCTTCAAAGTATTGGGCATATTAAAAAAATACCCACAGTACTGAAGACAAAGAGTAATTAGATAATTAACATTCACTGATTATCTTAACAAATAACAGTTTCCATCACTAAAACTTAAGTTTCCTGAACACAGGGCCTGAGCTTTATAAATGTCTGGCAAACGCTGGGCTTTCACAGGAGTAGTTTCTTAAATTTGGTTCTTAGTTCTTCCTTCCAAACAAGAAAAAGATCACTAAATATGATATTTTGATCAAAAAGGAACTTCTCAAAATTTTTATATAAACAAAAAAAAACAGCAAGAGATGAAGACAGGGACAGGGAGAGGGAGAAAGTTATAAATGACCTACATTCATAATAAACCTTCTGGTACTCTACTTATCGGAAATCCTTGCAAAAGATAAAAAAAAAAATGTCATAAGAAGAACTAAAGTTGACCTAAAATCACGGAAGCGTGCTTAGCAAAATATTTGCTGTGTGCCTACTGTTAACAAGACCCTGAGGACAAAATATTGAACAATGCAGACATGATCCCTGCCCTCTCAGTTCATAATAGTGAGGCATACAGAAAGATAAACAGACAATTATCATATGGTATGGATAAATATCATAAAAGGAAGTATGGAAGGCTTTAGGAGCTCATAAAGTTGTGAAAGCAGAAGGGAGACTATTAAGGGGGAGGGAATAAGGAAGATACTGGGAAGTAAAATTGGTCAAATTATATTATGTGCATGTATGAATATGCCACAATGAAGCCCACTATTCTGTGCAAATATTACGTGTCAATAAAAAATAGAACCAAACCATGCTTGGGAACTTAAATGTCTAATATCAGAGTAGAACTACAGCTTTTGAAGACTAAATACCTGAGTTCAAATCCTGGTTTCACTGGTTCCACTCCTAACTTAATACTGCTAAGCCTGAGTTTCATCAACTTTAAAACAGGAATAATGATAGTGTTGCCCTTAAAGAGTTGATGTGAGCATTAATGAAATACATGCTGTAAATCTGGCAGTTTGTGGCCAATGGCAAGCACCCAAAAAGTGTTAGCTAATAGTATTAATGGTGACAGCAAGCTGAGAACTGAACTGAAGGATGTGCAGGAGCAGCCAGGTGAAACTAAGAGAGGAGGCAGGAAGCATGTCCCAGACAAAGGAAAAATGTGTGTCCAAAAAGCGATAATACGATGAGCTTGAATGAAAAAAACTAGATTAAGCCAAGTTTCAAGAGGTGCTTTGGGTGGGGCCAAAGATAAAACAGAAGCTGGAAAGACAAGCAACGTCCAGCTCCATGGGTTTACCTGAATTTTAACCAAAGGAAGGACAAGATCAGCTCTGAGTTTTAAAAACGACCAACTTGACTGAACTGTCAAAGGAATAAAACGGAATAAAATGGAGAAAGAAGAGATTGGAGGCAGGGACATCAGTGGTGATAATTTTAAAATAACTCCTTGGCTGCTGTAGAATTTCACAGTTAGGAAGGCAAGCATCACATGAAGAAAGTATCCAAGGAGGATCTTAAAGTCACGATTGACTTTTCTGTATTAGCTCATTAGCATTTCCTTCCTTCCTTCCTTCCTTTCTTCCTTCATTCCTTCCTTCCTTCCTTCCTTCTTTCTTTCTTTCCTTCAACAAGCATCAACATCCTCCAAGGAAGCAAGCTAGAACTGTGAGAGATTTCAGAGACCACTATCCAGCACAGCCCTGCTTTCCAGAAACACCTCATTCAACACTGGCTGCTTATATTCCTCTCCCTGGCTAAAAGGCCTATTACTCCAGTGACCCAGAACATGTGCAAATGCGAAAGTGCTTTCCGGAGAGAAGGTACACAGAGAGCCAAGCTGAGAGGCAGTGTCACAGAACAGATTAAGATGGAGCCTGAGGCATGAATGTGAGTTGCCTTCACCCAGGGAAGGGGAAATGTCACAAACTGCGTTAGTGTAGAGCTGACTGCTTCTTAGTCAAGGAGTCACTCTTCCATGACCCGGGAAGTGGATAATTAATAGCCAAAGTTCATTAAATATCCTGTCCTGCAAATTTCAGGTGGATTAGCAAATTTATTGCAAATTTGTGAAATAGGTATTATTATGACCACCCTATAAGTAAGTGAACTGAGGCAAGAGACTTTTCCTGGAGGCCACCGAATTGAAGTGGTGGGGCTGAGAACCAGCCTAATGCTCTTATCCACTTCACTATGTGACCTCTGGCAGTGGGCCACCAGGCTGATACCAAAATGAAGCCAAATTTGTATATTTAAAGTGTATGCTTCATAATCTGGGCAGGGGAAAAAGCAGTATCTAGGGAGATGAAAACTTGGAAGGTTTTATTATAGGAATAAAATGGAATGGACGGATAAGTGTGGTGACAATCTCTTGAGAGGAAACTGGACCCTTCTCATCAAATGAGTATCGTTTTGAAAGGGTTTTTGAAACCCATTTTACTCTTTAAAGTACAGCCACAACTGTGCCATTTGGCCTAGAACACATTAGAAACATATTCAACTGTCGTTACATTCTTTACCAGGTTAAAATAGAGTGAGGCACTTCACAGACTCAAAGATGGAAAGCCATGGCAAAAGAGATCAAAGGGCTAAGAGAATGAGACCTATTATTCTTCAGTTTTCTGCTACAGTGTGTGTGGGGGGGGGGGCAGATTATCTCAGTGAGAAATAAATGGAATGCATTTATTCTCAGATGATGAGAATAATGATGGTTCCATCAACCAAGTAGTAGAGCATCATAGCACAAGCATATTTTAATCATAGGCTCTCTGAGACATTTTCAGTGTGAAGTGAATAAAGACAAAGTGGGCGGGCATGGTGGTGCATGCTTGTAATCCCAGTACTTGGGAGGCGGAGACAGAAGCATGGAAGGTTTGCTGCCAGCCTCAGCAACTTGTGAGGCCCTCTGCAACTTAGTGAGACCCTGCTTCAAAATAAAGAATAAAAAGTCGGGCTGGGGGGTGGGGCTCAAAGGGAATGCCCCTGGGTTCAATCCCCAGTAAAACACACATACACACACACACACACACACACACACACACACACACACATCCAGATATGCAAGAAACCACCTGTGTCTTGCAATGCCAACAGATGCCAATAGTAACAGAGTCCTGAGCCTGAGCTCTTAAGGGGCAATGAGAAGAATCCCAAGCCAGATGGCATTTTAAAATCCAATCTCCCTCTATTTGTCGCTCCCCTCTAACCTACATTGCCTTTACAGTAATCATAGTCATTTTCACAAGCTGCAATGTTTTAAAGTAGTCACTATCCCCTGAGAAAACAAAAAGCTCTCTTAATTGCTGAGTTAAAAAATATAGAGAATAAAAATTATGGAAGTTGTGAAATAACCCTTTCTAATTAAACACACACGCCCAACATCTCAGAGACAGAAAGCAAGCGAGCAGTTTCTCAAACCTAGCCCATACACACACACACACACACACACACACACACACACACACACACACACATATTCAATACAGGCCACCAACAAGACGCTCTCCTCAAATTCATTCGCTGTTCTCTCCCAGACTCACTCGACACCCTTGGAAAGTAACGCGGGACGCCCCAGGTCTGTGGGCACCGACGCCCTGTTAATTCAACCTGCCCACCCTGCTGAGCGCCAGGCAGGACTCCGGGGTTTCAGTGTCTGGTGCTGTTTCTGGAGGGGCATCTACCCTCTGCCCTCCCTCCCTCCAGGGGCGGCACCCCTCTCGGCCCCCGCTCCCTAGAAAGCACTCAGAGTTGCATTGTCTTTGCTGCTGTTTAATTCGTACAAATAAAAATGCTCGCGAGATGGATTCCCCGGTCCATCCACCTGCCCCAGTCCGCACCAGCACACTCGAGAGCGGATCCTCTGGAAGGTTCCCAACAGCCAGGAGGTGTGAACAATGAACTTCTCTCTCTCCGACGTCTCGTTCACACCCTGCACACACCCCCTTCCCCCACCCCGGGGAAGTTGTGAACTCGCGGGGGGCAGGAGGTGGGGGGCCCCAAGCCCTGGCCGCGCCCCTCGCCCGCGCAGCCCGCCGCCGGGCAGTTACCTCCTTCCTCCGGCTCGGCGCCCCGGGGCGGGTGATGAGGGCCGTCTCCTCGCACACCACGGCCACGTCCTCCACGAACACGCAGTCCGGGAGGCTCTCGTCAGCCGGCAGCTCCACCACCTGCAGCCCCAGCTTGCTGCCCAGCACGCCCACGTAGAGCTGGTGCTGCCGCTCGGCGCGGGCGAAATCCACCTCCTCGCCCTTGGCGCGCCTCAGCGCGTGCTGGCCCAGGGACTCGGGCAGCGCCCGCACCACCGCGTGGGTGGCCCGGCCGAAGGCGGCGAGGTGGCCGAGGCCCGCCATGGCTGCAGGAGGCGAGGGGGCGGCGGCGGCGGCGGCGATCCGGTCCTCCCTCGGGCAGCGCGCGCCGAGCCTGCGTGCGCCCGGCTGCTCCCCTTGGCAGCCGATGAATGTGGTGCAGCAGCCGCCCGCTCGCGCCCGGAGCCCTGCCCGCGCGACTGAGCATGCCCAGAGCTCGGGGCGCCGGCCCGCGCAGCCCGCGCAGCCCGCGCACCCACTTCGGCGCTCCCGGCTTTGGCGCCCGCCTCGGGCGAGAGTTGGAGCCCGGAGCACCTCGCCTCAGGAGCCAGACTTCGGGGAGGGCGGGAGGGGTGCGCAGGTAGGTCGATGGACCTCGGCGAAAAGTCACCTCTACCTGGCCGAGAGGTGTCTGCGTTCCGCCGCAGGTGCACACCTCGCATGGCCCCCAAGGAGGACCTGGAGAGTGGGCCACAGTCTAGGGTTGGAGGGGCTGTGTATGTCTGTGTACTTTGACCTCTTTCCCCACTCTTCTCTTCCCAGGTGGCCCATATTGCGGTACCATCCTCCACATTGGATGTTTTTATACTTAAATTGGCATTACCTTGACTTTCTGCAAAAATGACCTCTTGCCCCAGGTGAGACTCGAGATTATTAAAAAGGATGCATTTTTTCCTAGCAATGAGGAAGAGAAATGACACACACACACACACACACACACACACACACACACACAAACGTATAGTTTGTCCAGCACAGTCGGTTCTCAGAAACAGTATGATGCTGGAGCGTTTGTCCCCAGGGCCCACAGAGGTAGGGGGCAAGGAGCAAGCGTGTTACTTCCACTGTAGATTTGTGCCCACCTCGCACAGCGCCAAGTGTGTAGGTAGGATCACAGCTCCTTGTCCTTGGAAAACAGAGTTTCCAATCTCCTCCCAGCCCCTCCCCTCTCGCTGGTACAAACACTCCGTGGAATTCCTTTTGAATGTTCCTTTTTTTCCCCCCTTACCTCTCAGAGACTGTCCTTCCTTTCATAATGATACAAAGCCTCAGTTTTCCCCTCATGTATTGCAGATTAAATAATCCATGAGTTGTGCTCTTTTTGATGGGATGTTCTTCAAAAAACCAGGCTGTAACACCAAAGTAATCTAAGGTAATAGCCTTCTCCCTTCACTTTCCGTAGTATACTACTAATTTAAAGATTGTTTAGATCATAGAATATTAGAAACATCCTTATCTAACTTCTCACCCAGTGCTCCTGAATTCCAGCTAAAGCACCAGTTATTGAGTCTTTACTTGAGTATGCGAAGCATTGTTTGCAATGTCTAGTCCATTTTCAAAGCACTATAATGGTTAAAACATTCATCTTTAGTTTAAATCTCACTGGTCCCAGTTATGTCTTCTGGCATTACCTAAAGTACCAGCATTCTTTCACAAAATAGCATTCACATACCTGCTGATGATTCAGATATCTAGGCTTCCTGATACCACCTTCCCACAATCCATCCTTAACCCCCCCCCCCGGCCCCCACCCCCAGTACTGTAGCATGAACCACCAAAAAGCAATTAGTGATTTGGTTTCTAAATCCCTTCAACATTCTGGTAATCTTACTTTTGATAAACACCAATTTGCTTGTATCCTTTCTAAATCATGGTACCGGAAAAGAAACAATTCTTCCTGTGTGGTCTGACCAGCACAGATTACAGCAGCACCCTTGTTCCAGATGCTAGGCTTCTATTAACACTGCCTAAGACTGTATTCACTTTTTTAGTGGTCTAGTGCCAAGGCCTAGGCTACAGCCTTCTTGCCAGGACTCTGATCCTAGCATTTAGGAAGTTTGGATTTTTAGGAGCAAGACTATATGAGCATCCTAGAATGGTAGAATGGTTGTCCCTGCTGAGCCCAGAGAAGATGGGATGTGCCTTCTGTCACTTAAATTTACAAATGTCATAGCATTCCTAGCTTCTAAAATGAGGGGACTAAAGTAAAAGACCACTCTGACCCTGAAGACTAAGACCAAAAGTAAAACGACAGACTCTTATAACCTAGTAGATTCTACATCTAAAACTTTCAGGGGACCCAACCTGCCCTATTAGCACCAGTTTAATGTTAGAAATCACTTAATGGTACCTTAATACTGAGGATTCCCACCAGTGCCTCAAATGTAAACGTTAACCCATGTGTTTAGGTCGCTCAGGTAAAAATATAGGACTTTGTTGCCCCCTTTTTTGTGGACTTTACCCAATATCGAGGCTCTGTCCGCTTCCTATTGGTCACCACCTAGCAACCTTCATTCATGTCTGTGCCTTATTGGAGCCTGAATATTTTCCCTGCTATTCAGTAGCTTCAGCCTAACTATGAACAGAGCCTGGAATACCACTCCTGGCTCATGTCAGCCTAGCAGACATGATGTAAATTGGTGTTAGCCATTTCTTTCCATACTGCAATTGGATAGTGGGGTTTTTAAACTGTAATTTTGTCATTGTCCCTATTTATTATTATCTGTCTGCTCTGTTCTAACTTGTCTAGTTTTGATTCTGTCATCTTGTGCATTATTTATTACTTAGTCTGTGCCATCTGAAATTTGATAAGCATGCCTTCTGTCTCCTCTAAGCAGTTGTTAAGAAGAGGAGGAATGTGTATATTGGTGAAAAGAATAATAAAAACACCAAATCCAGTAAATTATAATTTACATGCCTTTGTGCTTCATCAATGAAGGATTCTTCTTAGGAAAATGGACTTTATTGAAGTTAATACACTTATACATTTATTTTCACCATGAATGTTTATTGAAATTTCCCAAGGTACAACACTATGATGTGCACTTCATAATCATACAAAAATCATCAAAACATGATCTTTGACCTCAAAGACTAACACTCTCACTAGAAAAACACAGCATGCAGAATTGGAGTTCCAATAAGCGCACACGGAAGGTAGAGATAACAAAGTGCTGTAGGAAACTGAGAAAAATAGCTATTCCTGTGGCTGGCAGGAGTGGAAGAATGCTGCTTGAAGATGATTGGATTTGGTTTAAGCCTTGAATAATTTGGGGGATGTAATTGAAGGAGAGAATGAGAATGCTGAGAAAAAGTATGTGCCAAAGCCAGAGGCATATTCAAGAGACAGCAGGTAGCACGATTCATGTACATATTTGGTAAAGTCAGTCTAGCTGCTGAGAGAGAGAGAGAGAGAGAGAGAGAGAGAGAGAGAGAGAGAGAGAGAGAGAGAGAGGAAGGAGGAGGAGGAGAAGAAGGAAGAAGAGATGAGGAGGAGGAAGAGAGGAGAGGAGAGGGAAGGAAAAGGAAAGGAAGGAGAGAGGGAGGGAAAGATGAAGGAAGGAAGAAAGTGTTAGATTCTATGGAAGCTTCAAATAAAAACTCATGAAATAAAAAATAACTTGGCAAGGCAATTTACTTCTGCAGAAGGGTGTGCAACTGACAAAAAGTTTGGTAAGCAAGCACACTGAGCTGGAAATCTGCTCAGTTTTTATCCCTAACTTGATGAAAGCTTGGGTTCACAACTCTGCCTTGATTGACTATTTTCTAGGACAAACAAATTCTGAAATAAAGTTTTAACAAAGAAACAGTCTGAAGTACAACCCTGAAGTGATTGGTTTACTTCTAAGATAGGTGGGAGTTTTGAAACAAAAGTTTAAGGTTCTGGAAGAGTCTGGTCAACCAGAGGTCATCTGAGCTAAGATGACTGACATCCAGGAAGAGTGTGCAAGTGGGGCCTACAGACAAATGTACAGGAGTTACAAAATAGATACTCAGGCTACAGTTACAAAATGAGTGCCTAAGCTACAGTTACAAAATGGAAAGGAATATGCTTCTGTGTAATTTGCTATTCCAATAGAAAATATTATTTTTATTCCTTACAGAAGGAAGGAGATAGGTGCTTATCTCTTGTTCACTTAAAGTCTATCATATCCCTGTTTGATTCTCAACTCTTCTCCAAGCAGCATCCAGGGATACAGCCCTACTTTGTGGCTCCAGATATTCAACAGTGGCATCTTAGTTCACCATGCTCACCTTCTTCATGCTAAAGGAAAGGGAAAGAACTTACAACACCACAAGGGAAAGGTTTAGTGGGTCAGGTCCAGAGGAGGGAAATATCACTTATGCTTGCTTTCCTCTGACTATCATCATTTACACAGCTACAGCAGCCGTGAGGAATAGCTGGAAGATATGGTCTGCTGTGGGCACAGAAGAAGAAGAAAAAGGAACAAGAGGTTGGGGAAACAGCTAGCTAATTTCTGCCTCATAGGGGAATCAGAAATGAAGGTAGGCTAAGCTATTATTATATGAGCAATAGAGAGACATATGGTGTTTTAGTCAGCTTTTCCATAGCTCTGACCAAACTACCTGATAAGAACAACTTAGAGGAGGAAAAGTTTATTTGAACTCACAGCCTCAGAGCTTCTGTCCATAGTCCCCCAACTCCAAAGCGGAAACTGCAGCATCAAGGCATGAAAGAGGAATGCTACTCTTCTCACATCATGGTAGATGGAAACATCTACCATGATGTGAGAAGGGGGTACTAGGGAACTAGGGACCATGCTCACAGTGACCCACCTCCTTGAACCATGTCCCACCTCTGAACCATCCTGCACTGGGGACCACTGGAGACCACCTCTGAACCATCCTGCACTGGGGCATTCTAAACCCAAACCATAACATACGGTTTGGAAATTAAGAGCATAGGTTCTGAAGCCAAACTGTATGGGTCAAAGGTTGGCTCTGCTATTTCCTTGTATGATCGTAGACATGTCATATAAAAGCTCTTTGCCTCAGTTTTATCCTCATCTCTAAAATAGGGGAGAGCAAATCCATTATCATAGAGTTATATTGAAGGTAATATTGCAAAGTGTTTAGGATAGTACCTGGTACTTCATAAGTGCTTAATAAATGTTATCCATTAAAAAGTTTTGAACATGATTTCTTACCAAAGGCCAAACCACGTATTCACATCCACTGAATTATCAGAGTCATACAGGTGTCCTAATGCTTTCCAACAGATATAGTGGCCTTCTTCATCTGATGGCCCTAATTTCACCCACGAGCATAATCATAGATCCAATACATATTTATCAAACTCTTGCTACATGCCTGGTACTGTGCTGAGCCCTGGGGATGTAATTGTGAATGATAGTGTAGGGTTTATTGCCAAATTCCTCATTTTGTTCTTCCAGATATTTCAAGTCCTTTATAACTAATTTCCTATTTAAATTTACTCTATTGACATATCTAGAGCTGTTTTTATTCTCCTAGCTAGATGTTGACTAATACCGAGGCAATTTCCCCCACTGATAATATTGTTGGTTCCTGCATTTGAAGTCAATTTAGATTGCAACTATCTCCGGATTAAAACAGACATTTCTGCCTTACTTCTTTCTTGCTCCATTTGTAGCAGATAATAAGATTTACTTTCATTTGGGGATGGAGTGGGAATCCTAAAGGAGAAGGAAGATGAGACTCAATGGTGTTCTTGTCCATCACAAGTGCCAGAAATACTGAGATAGCAAGCAATCTTAAATTAAACCCTGAGTGTTTCAACATAAGAATCATTACAGAAAGGTTTACTGTGGAAGCTTTACTTGCTAAGCTTTTCTTTTGTATCCTAAGGAGTGAGTGATGCTTGGCCAACTGGGCAGGCAGTGAGTTATAAGTCAGGGGATGTTTCTGAGTAACCAGAGCTCCAGTTCCTAAAGTTAAGACTCACAGCTGCCAACCTCAGGTTCTTCAACTTTCATCTGAGATTTCGTTCATTAAACAAATATTTGCTAAGTAACTCTAGTGTGTATGATGGAAGAAATACATCAAAAACAATGGGTGAGCAGGCCGTAGTGGTACATGCTTGTAATCCCAGTATTTGGGAGGCTGAGACTGGAAGATTAGGTTTCACAGCCAGCCTCAGCTACTTAATGAGGCTCCCCGCAACTTAGAGAGATCCTGTTTCAAAATAAAGAATAAAAAATAGGGCTGGGAGTGTAGCTTGAAGGTATAATGACCCTGGATTCAATCTCCAGTGCCACACACAGTCACAATACACACACACAACACACACACACACACACACACACACACACACACACATACACACAAAGGGTGAGGCATGGTTTTTTGATGTGGACAAATCAATTTTGATTCCTGGCCTTGTTGCACTAACTGAAACTTTGCCATGGTCAAGACCTATGTTCTGCCATCTTCTGTCTTGTCTAATGTCAGAGGACTGACATTCATGGACTTCATCACCTGGAATCTCATTTTTTGTTGAGTTTGGCCAATTGGATGCATTTATAAAGGATTTTGGGGGGGAGGGTACTGGGGATTGAACCCAGGGCCATTCTACCTCTGAGATACACTCCCAGACCTATTTTTGTTTTGTTTTGTTGTGTTTTGAAACAAGATCTCACTAAGTTGCTGAGAGTCTCACTAAATTGCCGAGGCTGCCCTCAAACCTGTGACTTTCCTGTCTTAACCTTCCAAGTACTGCGATTACAGTCATCCACCACTGCACCTGGCTTATAAAGGAAATTTGAGGTCAGAGGAGAGTTGAAGAATTTATTCCTCTGGCTTCCTTGCATTTTATGGTTCTAGCAATTGCTGCATCCTTTACAACCATAGCTTCTGTGAATGGCCCCTCTTTTGTGTTTCTAGCTCCCAGCTGGGTTCTGATAATGCCATTGCCTTCCATTATCCCTGCCTAGGTATTGACCTCCAATTTTTACTAGTCCCTGGGTGCCTTAATGTTCCTTGTTAGTTCTCTTCACCCTGCCCATACCTCTAAAGACATTCCCTTTTAAAAACATTATCTTTAAAATTCTTAGCTAAGTATTCTGTTTGCTTTTTTAACCAGGGACTTTCCGTGGATGATTCACTTGAATTTATTTGAAAAGTAGAAGTCAGAATACTTTCTCCGGGTTGTTGCAAGGCTGAAGTGTGACAGCAGGTACAAAGGACCTTAGCATCACTCCTGGTATACAGGATGTATTCAATAATTATAGCCACTGATATTAATAGCTATTGCAACGAGAACTATGATAAATACCAAAGCATCCATCTGCACTGTGGAAAACGTCCATTTCTATATTCAAAACACCCAAGTCTTTCAACAGAGAGAACACATAAAGTGCCTACCACGGTGACAGGCACACCATGGTAGCGCTCAGTAAGTACTGTTAGCCCTTCAAAGCTCAGCCTTCTCTGCTCCCCACTTCCTCCCACACAAACAACACGTCCCTTCTCTGAATTTCTGTGGCTCCATTTCCTTCTCTTCCTCTGCTGATCCCTTTCTCTTAGCACAGTGCAATTATCCATTGATGCTGGAGTTGTTTACCTCATTACAACCACATTAGGGCTAGTAAGATAAAGTCTCCTTGAAAGTACAAAGTACCGTATAAATGTGTTGAATTTTAACAAGTTTGTGATGTCTTATGGGGATATGCAGAGGTGAGCATGGCCCCAAACTTTCATAACTATTTTCAGTTTCAGAGATTTTTATGACATTATTTTTCTAGAAGTACTTTTTAATGACTATTTTTATACTCAAATGCGTGTTTTTGGGGGGAAGAAATGACTTGAGGGAAAAAGCCATTTAGTTTTGATGTAATACAAATGTAGGAAATAAAAGAAACATTTCTCTACAGTTAAGTTGTTTTATAAATATGTGGAAATTCACACACACACACACACACACACACACACACACACTTACATACTACAGGGCTCCCTTCATTTCCTTATGAAGACCAATGAAATACCAGGGGATTATTGCAATACCAGGGGATTATTGTGTTTGTTGTATTAACACGCAATTGTTTTAACATGGCTTTAGTACACACTTATTCCAAGAATTCTCCATTGCTTCAATTGACCCTGATCTTTTCTGGTTTCTTTTCTTCTGTCTCTCCATCTGTCTGCTTGTCTCTCTCTATTTTCCTTTCTCTCCCTGCTTGCGTTCCATGGCTTTTCCTCTTTTACTCCCTTTAAATGTTGATGTTTCCAGGAATTCTCTGGCCGTGCCCTCTTTTCTTCCCATTTCTTTTTTTTTTTTTTTTTTTTTTTTTTTTTTTTGCAGTACTGGGGATTGAACTCAGGGGCATTCTACCTCCGAGCTATGCCCCCAGCCCTATTTTTTTTATTCTTTATTTTGAAACCGAGTCTCACTAAGTTGCGGAGTGCCTCACTAAGTAGCTGAGGCTGGCCACGAACCCGGATCCTCCGGTCTCAGCCTCGCAAATGCTGGGATTACAAGCGTGCACCACCATGCCCGGCTTTTTCTTCCCATTTCACTTGTCCCTTTCAGTGAGTAAGTTAATCTATGTCTGTGACTTCAAATGCCATCTTGATAAAAACAATGTCCAAACCTTTCTGGTCCTGTCCTATCTTCAGAACTGCCTAGAAGGTAGCCTTGGTTGGTTTCCCCATGGGCACTCCAAAGTCAACATGCTCAAAGCTGAACTCATCATGTTCTGCCCAGGATTGCTCCCTGTCATCTTTCGGTCCCTATTCCATTCATGCAGGTAATTATTTAAGCCATTAATCAAAGTGTTATCTTTTGTGTCTCTTCTTTGCCTCTATGTTTACTCAAACACCATATTCTGACAGATATATCTCCTTAAAGTCAAATCACCCATGTCTCTCCATCCACTCTGCCATCACCTAGTTCTGAATACAATTATTGGATTCCAGATTACTGCAACCAGCTATACAATCTAAGGTGGTCTTTCTAAACTGCAGATCTGATGTTTCTCTTTCCTAAATCCTTCAGTGGACCCCACTGTCCTTAGAATGAAGTCTAAATGTCTTACCACAGCCCACAAGATACTTCACTCCCCCAATATGGCCTCTACCTCCTCTGCACCCTCATTTTGAGTCCCTTTGCCCATCTTCTCTCTTATTTGGGCCTCTGCTCATGCTGTTCTATTTTCTTGAATGTGCTTGACCCCATTTCTGCTTGTATAACTCCTAATCCTCCCTTGAGATTCAGTGAATCACCCCTTTCAAGGCATCACCCCTTTCAAGAAGCCTCCCCCTGGAAGAGGTACACCTGTATTCCTGTTTTCACTCCTATCACATAGTGCTGTATTACTTGCTAGGCCAAAGAGCTCTTGGCAGAAAGGCACATCGTTTTTTATTGCTGATTCACCAACTCAGATGCTTAGAGAATGGCTTGATCAAAGCAGTAGATGGTATTCCCTTCTCCCTACTCTCATCCACCTTCATGAGAATGAATTTCAGTTTTTACAAAATAATATTATACCAGTTTTTCTTCCAGGATTCCATGATTATTTTGCTCCAAATAAGGCTCTTTCACAGCCAAGTAATATTGCACAATTTCCTTGACCTTTTGGAGCCTCAGATCTTCATATGTAAAACTAATCTCATGCAGTTATTATAAGAATTAAATGAAATTAACTTAGATAAGATATGAAATATGTTCACTCTCTCCCTCCACTGGCTAATATAGCCCTTTGTTAAAATGCTGGATCCACCACTTACTATCTGTACAATCCTGGTCCATTAGCTTTATAAACAGAACTTAAGTGGTGTTTTTGTTTGTTTGTAAAACAAAGATGACATCTACCTTATGGTGTTATAAAGATCAATGAGATGATAATGTAAAACTTTACAGCAAATATAGTAGGTATTCAATATCTTAGTCACTTCTGTGATGATGCAGAGAAGTAGGGAGAAGAAGAAAGTCTATAACACCTGGTAATAGTTGACTGTCAACAAAAGTAACTCCTTTTTCACTTTCTCACTCTACCTGTGGCTTGGGAAGGCCTTCATTACTCATTTTAGGGTCAAATCTCTTTACAATAAAAGTATTGCACAACTTTCCCTACTAGATGGATACATTCTTAAGCTGAGTTTTGATGAGAATTTTTTACTACACCTTAAAGTTGTCTATGGCTACAGATTATTTCCCCACATTAATTTTTTTTCTTGCCAGTATCACTGGGGGTCTTACAAACTGGGATCTGCATCATGCATGAATGGAGAAGGGAAGTTTGCAAACTTCTAGCAGTTTTGTAGTTAGAGCCTCACCATCCCCATTACCTAAACTTTTAGATCCAAGGTAGTGGATATGCATTTCTTTATCTCATCCTTCACCCAGTGACTTCCCTGAATCATCTTTCCTCGGCTACTCCTCCTCATGGATTCACTTTTCTCTCTTTGTTCTAGTTATCTATTGCTGCATTACAAACTACTTCCTGAAACCTCCTGACTTAAAACAATCATTGTGTTTGCATGATTTGTATCAAGAATTTGGGGAGGGCTTATCTAGGTGTTTCATTTCTGGCCCATATAGATTTGGTTGGAGCAACTGGAGCTGGAGGAACAACTTCCTCGCTCTGTCTCTGGTGCCCAGTGTTCCTTTCCCTTGGACTTGTCACAGAATGGTGATCTCAGAATAGTCTTGCTTCTTATTTGGTGGCCGGATGCCTACAGTCAAGGAGTAGAAGCTGTCAGGACACTTAGGGTTCTGCACAAGAGTTAACATGGCATCAGTCTGCCATACTGTACCAGTCAAAGCAATCCCAAGCTTGGCCAGATTCAAAGGGAGAAGAAATAGATATCATCTCTTGAGGAAAGAACTGTCAGTCATTAATCAGGCACACTCATTTGCCAAGTTCTTTTATTATTCTGGTGTAATATATAGATAATATTTTCAGAGAATTTGCCTTTCATTTTTTTTTAAGTCTTGCTCATTATTCCTAAATTAAGATCAGAGTACATGCTTACAGATTTATTTATATAACTAGTGTTATTTATTGATTAGTGTAGGTGCTAGTATTATCAACCAGAGAGACAACAACTAAGTCCCTGTAAAAGAAAAGGACTGGGTACCATGAACATTATATAACATAACTCCCTATGTTTGGGAGAATGAAGGAAAGCTTCCCTGAAGAGGAAACTTTTAGGTTGAGAATTGAAAAATGAGTGGGTGTTAACTCAGAGTGGAGAGAACATGCCAAACTGATGGAGCATGTGAACAGTCACAAGGTGAGAAGGAACTTGGTGCACTTGAAGAAAAATCCATGTGCTGAAATATCAGGCATATTATGAGCCTGCTTTAAAACTTAAGGACCAGCTCCCAGATGAGAGCCCTGACACAAAGAATGAGTATATGCTTCCTCAGTGACAGGGAGTTTGTCAATGAGACACAACCTGCCCTCAGGCCTCCTCCACTGCCTTTACAACTAGAAGAGTATCCCCTGCGTCTAATGAAATCTTACTAAAGAGCCACCCAGATTCAGAGAAATCAGCATGGAAAACCACCCTAAGAAAACATTGTCTGCCAAAAACAACATCCTAGTGATATTTGAGAGAGTGGTTTAAATGTAAATCAAGATCAACTCATGCCAAAATTATCTAACACTTTGGAGATAATATATGACTCATACTACTATATCCACTCCCTGTGTATGTGTGTGTTTCAATTTTGATGTGAAAACTAGTAGAAAATGATAATTTGTCTTCATACGGTCACATATGTAACTACATATTAAATTTTTCATGAAACTTATCTAAACATCCCAACCATCAAATTAGTATATGCATTAATAAAATATGTGGTATAGGATATCTGTAATTTGCTGTGCTAGAATATCTTGTGCTTTTATCCCATAATGCATGGACTTCAAGTCTCTCAAGTTATTTTATTGTATTTGCTTAATTGAAAAAAGTTAACAATAGCCATCTGCTAACTTGAGAGTGGAAACAAATTAGGAAGACTTTCAAGGAAAAATATTTTTAAAATATAGAGAAACAAGGAAAAAGGAGATTGCCTTGTGTTTTAGTCCACTTTTCTGTCTCTGTGACCAAAGTGCCTGACTCAAACAACATAGAGAAGGAAAAGTTTATTTTACTTACAGTTTCAGAGGTACAGTCCATGGTTGGCCAGCTCCAAGCCAGACATCATGGTGGCACAGCATGGTGGAAGAAAACTGAGCCCAACTCAATGGTGGCTAGAAGCGGGCAGAGACAAGAAGTGAACAAGGAAACAGAGACAAGAAGTGAACAAGGACCGTAGAGTCCACGAGGCCATGCCCCCAGTGACCTATCTTCTCCAGTATACCCCACCTGCCTAAATTAGTACCCATTAAAATCATTAATCCATAAGTGGATTTATCCACTAATGAGATTAGCACCCTAATTCAATTATTTCACCTCTGAATATTATTGCATTAGGGACCATGCTTTCAATACATGAGCCTTTTGGGGGACATTCCAAACCCAAAATATAGCACTTTGGAAAGCAAATGTTATTTTCCTGTGGGTATGCTATGATAATACCATTTTAGGGGGACAATGGGTGAGAATAATATATAGAAAAATAAGAATTGCATTTTTATGGAAAATTGTGAGTTCCCGCTAAAGATCATGCAATGCATCTTTAAGAAGAAAGGAGAGAAAATGCAACACTAATTTGCATTTTCCTAAGAGCACTTTCTGATCTTAGTTTTAATCTTAGAGATTATTACTTTCCATTGGATTATCCTTCCAGCTATAACTTAGTTCATGTTTCTTGAGCTTTATAATATTGTCTGCCTTGTTGCAATATTGCTCTGATTTTCATCAGAAACTGTCATTGGAAGGTAAGCTGGAGATCAGGAAAAAATTGTGTACTGCTGGGTAAGAAAAATGAATGCTAGTAGATGAAGAGTAGGCTATGAGCCAGGCGTGGTGGTACACACCTGTAATCCCAGTTCTTGGGAAGTTGAAATAGGAGGGTTGCAGGTTCCAGGCAAGCCTCAGCAACTTAGTAAAACCCTGTTTCAAAATAAAATAGGGCTGGTAGTGTAACTCAGAGGTAAAATGCCCCTGGGTTCAAGGTTCAATCCCCAGTAACTAACATACACACACACACACACACACACACACACACACACACACACGGCTCTGAACATTTTGAAGGGCACTTTTTGGGACTTTATACACTGTATAATAACTGTATTCCATATAGTTCTATATTCATAATATTTATTTTAAGGAATATGTTGAAACTAATATGTCCTTTAAATCATGTCTTTATTGCCTGTTATAGTTTAAACATAATTTTTAATTTACTTTGTTTTGCATCTTGCTCTTTAAAGATTCATGGTTTGCTATAGCCCAAGGAGGTAATAGCTGAAAAGCTTAGTTAATACTTTGAGATTATTTTTCTTCCTTCTTGTTGTTCTTTTATAAAACACCAGAAGGAAATTAACTGTCTAATTAAATTAAACAAATTAGTTGAACACTAATATTACCACGACCAGTGTTTGTACCACTAATTGCTTATTGAGTATTACAACAGTGTTCACCAGTCTGAAAATAGAGTAGTTTTGACTTCAAATCAAAAAAGGCAGCATCGGTATTAGATGTTATGGTAACAAGCATTCTGAAGGTGGGGTCCATGTGAGGATCATCAGAACACCAGGCAATTAGATATTGCTAGTCCAGTTTGCTGGACCTCATCTTGGTTCTTTAGTGTGAAAATGATGTTTCCAGCCTCTACTTGTTTGGCCCTGTTTGAGAGAGTCCTGCTAGGCCAGGCTAAACACGTGTTTTAGAAAGGTTCACACGGATCTGACTTGGGGATTTACAGAAATGACTGTACCCTTTGTACACATACTGAAAGCTAAGAAGATAATATTTCTTTGTCACACTCTTCTAACACAGACATTCAATTAAATTCAAAGAGCACATGTCTGCTCTCAAAGGAACAACTGTGAAAAATTAGAAGAGAAAATGGAATGTGTGACAAAGCAAGCGTGGGAGAACTGAACGATTGTAGATGGTTCAACACTGCTGTCAGTAGGTTAAACTGTGACATCGGCGAAATTCATTCTAGAAATTCTTCTATGCTCCCGTCTCCCCACTGTCTCCAGGCCAAACGTGTCCTATTCTTACTTGGAGAACACTGGGGACAAGTGACCAACAAGACTGTGGTTTCAGAACTTAACTAGAAAACTGCTACGTTTATTAACACATAAGCAGGTTGGGAGAAATTTTTATCTATCTAACAGTCCATCTACTTTTAATATATGATGTATATTTATATTCAATATATATATTTTTTCATTTTTTGTGGCATACCGAATTATGTACAATGTCTGAGCTAATATTGCATACCACTGAAGGCAAGCAGCAATTTCCATGAAGTGACAGATAAGTGGTTTTGGGGAGAAAAAAATGCTGCCAAGGATGATTCATTTGAAATCAACCTTGACAGTTTTCCTGCTGACGAGGCTGACAGAAGAGAGGACTAGAACAAAGGTTAAATTCTTCAGTTCTAAAAAACTGGGCTTTGTCTTTGAGGCTTGCTCCTTTGAGCTCTGCTAGTTCATTGAGTTGAACCATTTAATTTTCTCATGTGGATACCAGATACTCTACTGTCAAACTAACCACACAGAGTTTTTGATAGAAAAGGGAATGTCTCTGTGCACTCAACGTATGTTGATTTATTGGTGAGAGTTGAACATCAAGACCTAAATTCTAAAATGATTACTATCACTCTGAACATTATATAATTATAATACACCAATAAAATTTTTTAAAATGAAAATAAAAAATACTCAAAACACAATAAATAAATAAATAAATAAATAAATAAATTCTGCAACGACCCCTAAAAGTAAAGGTTAGCAATCATTACCACCTTCTCTCTAAGTAACCCTATTGCCAGAACTATCAATTTGTAGAAAATTGGTTAACTTAACCTCCTGTATGCCTTTTCAGCCTCTAACTGGAGTAATAAAAACTGAAACTAGTTCTTGAGCAAAAAACAGCAGAACAATTGAAGGGAACATGTTCCCTCTGAGTCACTGGAAGTTAGCTATTTCGAATGTTTTCATCACTGCTTCCACATGATGCTCAACTTCTTAGTAACTGATAACAGATTACTGTGTGCTACGAATAGTACAACCAGAGTTTCAATAACTTTCTGTTTTAATGTTAAATTCACATTTCATCACCCTAGTATAAATTCCTGACTTCATCATCATCATCCTAAAGTAATTTTTCCCTGCCTAATACCATATAATGCTGTGTAGACTCCATAGAAAACAAGGCAACTTGGGTCTTACCTCTGATACCCTACAATTTGGGGCAGACAGTGATAACAAAGACATGTAAGCTATATGATAAATGACTGTGTGAATTAAATAGATAAAGTATTATATTAAGAGCAAACAAGACAGCTTAGGTAGTCCTTTAGCTCCTCAGTGAAGAGGCAATTACAGGAGCAAACCACAAGAGAACCACTGGCTTTTAACAGAGCTTAATTAATTATTTAATTAAGACTGTTTCCTTAAGGATGGCAATTCCAGAGATTTTGCAGATTTGGTG
>PVLC010018468.1:0-25411 GCA_004027655.1 Graphiurus murinus | reverse complement strand
ACTCTCTCTCTCTCACACACACACACACACACACACACACACACACACACACACACATATATGTATATACACACCTACCTCCCTGAGGAAGAATATTTGCTTTGTATGTACCCCCAAAGGTAACTAGTGAATTAGCTGCCCTTTGTGATCAGCAGACTATTAGATGAAGCTTAATATTGTCACTTGTCTTTTCTCTAGGTTGTTCTTTTCTTCCCAGTAGGTTTTTAAAAATTATCTATTTAAATTTTAGCACACCTAACTCGTTTTTATCCTCTCTAGCATTAGCAACAAAAAATAGATAATCCTTTATTACCTGTGAATAGTAAGTGCCCAAGAATATTTGTTGAATGAATGAGTAGTTTTCCAGTCTCAAAAGACTTGTGTTTGCTAATAACCCTGGGTGAAGAGAGGCATTGTGAGTTATGTTAATAAAGCATTAAGTCAAGAGTGGGAATGTTAATGTGGGCATAATGTAGTAAAATTGCCCTGCCTGAGCTGGTAATTGGAGTTTAGCCACTGCACATACATTTTTGCAGTCCTTTATGTTTCTTCCTCTTCCACATGTGAGCTCATTCTTTTGAGACTCATGTCTGTGTCATCAGCATCCAGTAATATTCATTAAGCTCCTCCATGCTGAGTACTGGCAGGTTTCATCCCTTTTAATGAGTGTGAACATCTGAGTTGAAGGATAGGCTTTTATGCGACATTGCTTTGTCCTGGAAGGAGTAATCTGTGAGTACACATGATTTGGGTCCACTCTTCCTCTGTTCAGTAAGCTAATTAGATCAATCACATATTTTTGTTGGCATGCAGCAGGCTGCCACTTTAAAACAAGAGGTAAATCAACTCTCCTTTATTCTGGGAGATGTTATCAGTCCTGGGCTCTCTGTCCTATTAGCCATTAGTGGGTTCTTTATCTTGATTTTGTAAATAACTCCTTCCTTTACACAATGGATGTGTATGCTCCCTTACTCCTTGCCCATCACTTTTGTTATTCACTGCAGTACACCTGTCCAGCCACCAGGCATTGTTCGCATAGCGTTGTGTGATGCTCTGCTTTGTGCTATTATTAGGTTAAAACAAAATGCTTTAAAATTAAGTGATTGCACAAAACATTTGACAAAATCTATAGAAATCAGAATATAAGAGGATACTTCTTGCCAGTGCTTGGGACAGGGGGATCACAGGTTTGAGGATAGCCTCAGCAACTTAGTGAGATTCTCAGCAACCTAGCAAACCCCTGTTTCAAAACAAAAAGTAAAAAGGGCTGGGGGTGTAGCTTGGAGATAGACTGCCCCTCAGTTCAATCCCCAGTACCACAAAAAAGACATTTCTGGTCAAGCCCTGGGTCGGTTGTGACATGTGACTTGTCCCTCCGTCCTTTTTTTCTTCCAATATTGTTTTGAAAGGCACAAATACTGTTCAAAGATGTTTCTGATTTGCCCAACCCTATATTCTCTTTGCTATTACCTGACCTTGTCTTTCATCAACACAATACATACCTGCTTTGTTTATAATGTATTCTGTTTGTCCTTGTCTTTCTGTCTCTCTTGTCTTGCTCTTTGACCTCAAGCCAGCTTATCCCATATTTATCCATGCCAGACTGGTTTCCTTACATTCTTCTTTTGTCCTGTAACTACTTTGCTCAGAATTCTTTATGGGCTCTCAATTGCCTAGGCATAGTAAGTTAGTAATTGCTAAAGCCTTTATTGGTTTGTATTCTTCAGTTCTGCATATACACTAAAAAATCCTTTGATTATAATTATTACATGTTATCATAAAGAATTTGGAGACACCAAAGAAGAAAATAAAATATATCTGGAGATAACTACTATTCACAGATTATTTCTCCTCCTAGTTTTATTTGTAAATATTGTACCTATATGAATAGAAATATAGGGTATATACACATATTGTACCTAAATATGATCATGCCATTTAATTTTCACTTTGCTTTTTTTATATGAATATTCTAGTATGAAAGTTTGCCTGTGGCATGAAATATTATTATAAATCACCATTATAGTGAATACAAACAATTTAATTTGCTTATTTAGTTTGTCTCTAGGGACATATTGGTTATTTCCAATTTTTTAATGACTACAAACATTTGTACAGTGATTGTGTCAAAGGGGATGACCTTAAAAAGACTTTTGGTATATATGCAAAATTACCTTTCAGATGATTGTACCAATTTACTTTCTTTGTAGTAGGAAACTTTGGAGTGTTTCATAATACTTGTTGACCTCTAAAGTTTTGATAAGTCTTTGCTAATGTGATGATAGAGCAAGGGTCATGGTTTGAATTGCATTGAACCCAAGTACCTTAGAGTAATAAGACAAGAATACTTATATGATTAGTTTTTAAGAGTGATATGATGGGCTTTGTAGAATTCTAGAATTCAGAAACTTGAGGAGATTGCACAAATCATTTACTATAGCCCCATGTTTTGATGGTAAAGAAAGTGAGACACAGAGAGGTTCTGTAGTTTATCTAAGCTGATATAGAGTAGAATGAGGATTAGGTTTCCAGTTTTTGAATTCATTGATTTTTCACTATGTCTTTTGGTGTCTTATTTTAATCCATCCACATATCTCCATCTAGCTTCACTTATAGTGCAACCCAGCTGGCCAACTTTGGAGGTACTGTTTATGATCATAGAACAAAATAATCAATATTTTCAACTCTTTGGGCTAAAGAGATTCTGGTGAACTTAATCTGACAGTTCAGCTTTGTCACTGTTTAAATCTTCCTTTTCCCACTGCCAGCGCCAGTGTTTAACTTGATCACGCGGAGAGAGTGTTAAGATGGTGACCTGAAATATGGCCTGCGCCTCATAGACAGAGGCCTCAGTTTCTGTGAGGTTGTTCATGCCTGTGCTAGTAGGTTTCCTTGGGTTATGGGTTTAGAAGGTAATCATAGTCTATCTGTGTGGCCTTTCTCCTCTTCTGTCATGGTGTTAAAAAAGGTATAATAGGAGCTAATCCATGGAAAGTGGCCAATCTTTTTTTTTTTTTTTTTGGTGGTGCTGGGGATTGAACCCAGGGGGCATTCTACCTCCAAGCTATACCCCTAATCTTATTTTGTTTTTTATTTGGAAACAGGGTCTCGCTAAGTTGCTGACAACTTCACTAAATTGCTGAGCTATCTTCAAACCTGTGATCCTACTGCCTCAGCCTCCCAAGTACTGGGATTATAGGCATGCTCTACCATGCCCAGCAGAAAGTGGCTAATCTTGACTCAGTCTTGCCACTGAACCAGTTCTCTGAGTCCTCCTCTTAATGCAGCCTTGCTCTTCAGGTTCAGAGTATGGAAGGCCTCACTGTGTTTTGTGTTTCTCAAGAGCACTTGGTTTTCCAGGAAGGTCTGGGTAGCATGAATTAATATTTCTGTATACCAGTAATGTGAAGTGAAAAGCAAATGCAATGACTTTTTGCAATTCAGTCTTTTTTTTTTTGGACATTATGATGATTAAGCTATAAAAAGGCTAACAGTTTTGTTGCTGGAAACATGTTAAATTTATATCTCACCCTTATTGCCAATAGGATTGACTTAAATCACCAAGGCAAAATATTTCTTTACTCTTACTCAGAATAATCTACCTTTATCACCTATTCTTAACCAAGAACAAAGGAGTATATCTGGACGAATTAATATTTCCCAGTAAAAATAATTAAAAAAATAAACCTACCAGGCGTAGTGCACACCTGAAATCCCAGGCACTCAGGAGCCTGAGGCAGGAGGAGGATCAAAGGTTCAATGCCAGACTGGGTAACTTGTGAGACCTTGACTCAAGATAAGAAAATAAAAAGGGGGGGGGAAAAGACAGGAAATCTGCTTTGAAAAACCTCTCACCTACAGGGAAAGGCAAATGCTTTAATACTAATTAATATGCTGTTGGATGGTAAGCTTAGAAAAGGAACTTTTTAAAGATAGTAAGAAATATATTACAACATTTCTGAAAATATATTTTCAGAAATATATTAAAACATCATGGAAATGATAGGTAAAACTGGGCTTAAGTTTTTGGCATGAAACACCTTCTGTTATTCACTTGTTCATCCGTTTATTAATTCTATCAACAAGTATTTCTTAAGGATCTGTTGTGTTATAAGCACTGCCTTGTGACAAGTACTTAGGATATAGCAGTGGACAAAATGTAGATGTTGCCATTATGGAATTTGTAGCCTTGTAGGGCAAAAAGACAGGTTCTTCTGGGAATGCATCCTAGTGGCAGAGATGTCTAAGCCAAGATATGAGGAGTAAGAAGTCTTGGTGACCCAGGACCGAAGAATGTGACTATCATGATTTGGTTTGGAAATGCCATGGGAAAGCGGGGAGGCAGTACTTGGGTTGACCACAAATGTGGGCATACACATGGGGCATGTTGATAAGGGAAGGCCATGGAAATATTTAGGTAAAAAAGCCATTTGCTGCTTTTTTACTTACTAACTTATTTATGCAGGGCTGGGATGGAAGCCAGGCCTTGTGTGTACTAGGCGAGCACTCCCCCTGAGGCACACCCCAGCCCCATGGCTCTCTAAGAGCCCTGGCTTTGCTTCTGCAGGTGTCTAGGCCTCAGGAGCCAGGGTATTCGGGGGCTCAGGTTCCAATTACAGAGACATTCCTTTTGGTCCCCACTTCATTAGCTCTAGTAGCTCTAGCCATTTTCTTCCTTGCCACTTGTCCTTTAGTTTGAAAACTGTGTGACAACTCTTTCTGTAGATTGGCAGCTGGGCTTAGAGTGGAGTATTTCTATTCAGAAACCAGGAGAGAATAGGTGACAGGCTTTTGTGCAGCGGTGCCATTGATTGGGTCTATCTTGTCCCCTGAAGAGTTGTCATCAGGGACTGCGGGCCATCAGTTGCAGAAATACTTGCAGATACAGCCTCTGAAATGGGCAAGACACGCCTCTTCACTCAGCGTGGGCACGGTGGAGACTCCCAGACAGCTAAGGCTTAAGCCTAGGCCAGTAGCCTTTGAACTTTCTTAGATTTTTTCTTCTCCTAACAAAATCTCCTATGAAAATCCCGGATACAAATCTGATAAAAGCAATGCATTGACACTTTGGAAAGTTTTAATATTCATTATTTTTAAGTGCCCAAGGCACAGCTTCTCCCCAAAGCCCTTGGGTCTGGTAGGCCCAGATGGAAAATTAATAGTAATAGCTCATTTTTATTAATGCTTGCAATGAGAAAGAGAGACTCTGCTAAGCACTTACCCACAGTGTCACATAGGAGCCCTATGAAGTAGCCACGATTATGGTCATCTCTATTTTATAGACAAGGCATTAGGCTTAGAGAGGCTTAATGTCTTGCCTATAAGATTAAGATTATATGGCTTGCTGATATGGTACTTTGAATCTGGGCTTCCTTGGCTAATCAGTCAGTGCCCTTAATTATTAATCTGGTGGAATCTCAGTACTAGATGTCATAGGTCAGTGCCTGTACCAGAACTGGGACCCAGGGTCTCTGACCTCTGGTCTAGTTCTTTGTGCTGTACCATAGGGAGAACTGCTTTGGAATTATCACACACACACACACACACACACACACACACACACACACACACACTCTCTCTCTCTCTCTCTCTCTCTCTCTCTCGTGTGTGTGTGTGTGTGTGTGTGTGTGTGTGTGTGTGTGTGTATGTTAGGAGATGAGTTTATTTTTTGGAAATACAGTTCCCTGAAAAATGAAATATATCAGAGGACACATGTCCTTCTTTCAATATAGCTTAAGGAGAGCCTCTTTGTAGCCTGGCATGATGGCACACACCTTTAATTCCAGTACTTGGGAGACTGAGACAGGAGGATCACAAGTTTGTGGCTAGCCTCAGCAACTTAGCGAGGCCCTCTGCAATTTAGTGAGACCCTCTTTCAAAATAAAATAAATAGGGTGGGGGGTGTAGTTCAGGGCAAAATGTTTCTGTATTCATTTCCCAGTAAAACATACACATACACATAGAATAGCCTTTTTGTAAGGAAGATGAATGTATGTTAAAGTAGAGGAAAAAATTCCTTTTTCCTTCTCTCTTCCCCCTTATTCTGTACCCTCTCAAAATATTTGAAAGGGGGTTTCTAAATTTTATTTTTTGGAGCTAGAGTTCAAACCCAGAGCCCTCAAACATACTAAGCGCACATGGCACCAGTGAGCTACTTCCCCATCTCTGAAAAGGTTTTATTTTTGAAAGAAAAAAATGAGTAGCTAGGTTAATTTATTTTCCTTGTTCTCTGGGTCATTGTTACTTATTTATTTTTAAGTTAGCTAGTTCACCTAGCAGCCCAACATGAAGGATAAATGCTTTTCAAATGGTTATACAAGTACATACAGGCTTACATTTTATGTAATATAAAACACCACTTTTTTGGTGCTAATTCTTAAGATTGGTTTGGCAATCAGTTACAAGTAGGAAGGGCTGAATATTAGAAAATATTGATTATGCATATTGAAGCAGCCTTGGAGAATTTTTGTTAGTTTGCCTAGCAGAGGCAGCGATCTTTCCCAGTTTGAAGGCTTGTAACATTTAAAAGAATACTTATTTTAAAATGATATTCTTTGTTTCTGTGTGTCTGCAGTAACCTTAGAAATGTAGTTTCTTAGTTGGTCTCCTGGATGTACCCTCTGAGGTGATGTCTGTATGCAGGACTTTTTTAGGGTCTGCTCTCTGGTCAGCACCTGGGGTGGACAGAAGGGACGGGCCTGCACAGATGGCAGTGATGGCCTGCCTGCTTGACCCTCCAGAGAGCTGGGATGACCCCTCAAAGTGGTCCTGAGGGGGAGTGAAGGGGTTCACACCTACCCTTAGTCACGAATGTGGGCTGCCCTCAAAGGGAGGTTATGATATAATCTTAGGCAAAGCAGTTTTCTTCAATAGAGGGAAATTTCTGGAAAGGGCTGACAGCCAGTAGTACCCCTCACAGGTGAGAGAAATAAATATTTCAGTCCTGAGGGGGACTAGGGGATAGCACAGCATCCATTACAATGCTATCAACTCTTGAAATTCAGTTAAAGGGTAGGGGAAGCTGGAAAGAAAGTTGTCAGACAGCCGTACTTAGGAAGCTGAGAATGGAGGATCATAGGTTTGAAACCAGCCTCAGCAATGTAGCGAGACTCTCGGCAGCCTGACCTGCTTCAGAACAAAAGTGAAATAGAATGGGGATGTGGCTCTGAGGTAGAATGTCCCGGGGTTTAATTCCCAGCACACCCCTCCACCCCCCGGCTCACAAAAGGTCATTAGATAATCTCTGTGTGATGGATGTAGTCTTAAGGTAGACAAGTAGTTGAGCAAGATGTAATCAATTAACAAATTGTGTGTGTGTTTGTGTGTGTGTGTGTGTGTGTGTGTGTGTGTGTGTGTGTATAGAAAGTTTGGCACATAATCTTATAAAAACAGTACCACCTTTTTTATATGATTTGCCTGATTCATGATGTGATTTATTCTACTATTAAATTCTAAACCTGGCAAGGTCACAGATCCTTACATTACACACACAGGAATGTGCTTTGTATTATAATTATCTGAAGAAAAGTCTGGGGCTATGCTGTGTGGAGAATAGGAGGCTGGTCCACAGGAGTTTTATAAAATCATGAGCCAAATTGCAGAATCTGATCCATAGGGGGGTGTAATGTGAGGATTAATGTGATTAATACCTGAATTGGTATTTAAAATACCGCATGGTCTTATATTTTATAAAGTTATAAAAATGCATATAGTTATATTTTAACTTGCTAATTTAAATGATATACAGAAAACTACAGAATATATATAACTGTTCCTCAAACTATTGATTAGTATATACCATATGAAAGGGAAAACAAATGTTTTGAGTCAGCATTTTGGGTTATATATCTCTCAATAGATGTTAATATATTTTATTCTCTTGGAATAAAATGATGAACTGAAGTATATTAAATGGTTAATGGTTAGCATTTAATTTTTTCTGGCAAGATAATCAGTTTTGTTCATCTTTCTAATATCCATTGGAATTGCTAATTAGTTGGACTTTATTTCTATAGATAGACCTTACTTGAGCAGAAAAATGCGACATCGATAGTGGCTGGTGGCTGAAACCCCAGGTTTTCTAGACTGTTTGAATGATACACCGAGGTGATAGCGTTGACTAGTTGACTAGTGTCTACAGCTTCTTCAAGCTATAATTTGTTCTCAGTTTTAATCTCTCTAAATGTTGGACTTGTGATAGATACAAATTCTATAATACTGTCTTGTTGACCTCACAGCAAAACACAAAACAAGCCAGCAAACACACAAGTGGAGAGACTTCATCAGGGGCTGGCTGGTAGGGAATCACATGTTTTCATCAATACACTTTCCACTTACTTATGTGAATTGCTTTCTTGTGTCCCCCTGTCAGATGTTGATGAAGGGACTGCTCATTGGTGAAGTCATTCCTAACCCCCTTCCTGACCATTGCTGCATATCAAGACCTCTGCCTTCCTTCCAGTCCTCCTGACTCTGCTTCTGACTAGGCCTTTTTTACCCTGCTTCTAAGTTTTAGTGTTTTCTTCTGTAGAACGAGGAATGACAGTCTCAAAGGCATTGGGTGGTTTGAGACGGAGGAGACAGTATAGTATGGTGCCTGGCACAAAGCGGGTGCTCAGTTACTGGCAGCCCTCCGCACTGGTGGCCATTGATGCTGCTTGCTGAGGCAGACATCTCCCCACACGAGCTCTCCTTCCCTGATGCCTGGGAATGGATTTTATTGATATGCCCACACTTTGCGTCTTGGGCACTTGTTTAAATACCTACTAAATAAACTCACAAATAACAAAAGATGTGATTCCTACCTTCAAAGAGAACTGAGTCTGGTTCTGAAATTACTATCTCAGAACCCGTATCACCAGAGGGAGATGTAGTTACACCAAGAGGTTTAGGGAAGAAAGACAGTGGTCAGATTCAAGACGGGCACTTAGTAGGAACTTAGTTCAGCCTAATGTTTTTGATCTTGGCAAACAAAATCTTTCTGCTAAAATTATTTTGGGCCTGTTCTGTTTCTAATTCGAATTTTATCCCCTTCAACTTTTAATGACAACTTCTTCTCTATCTGTCCACTTGACGTGGATGGACAGAATGCTATCTCTTAGCTTAAGCAGGAGGAATTAGATCTGAGGGTGTTGGTTAAATGTACCCTGTTTCTTTTGATACTTTGCAACCATTTACTGAGTGTGTTATTACTTCTATTGGATGTACCATTATGTTGAGTTAGATGATAATTTCATGTGCCTAGTTGTAGTTATTAGCACATGCAGCTAATTTGAACATTTGCTTTTTTAAAACTTTCATTATATGGTTATTCTACTTAATGATTTTGCAAAGATTCTTTCTCCAGAGAGAGCCAAACTAGAATTAATTCTTTTTAATCACATTTTTTTTTGATAGCATGTTCTGCTTTGTGGTTCTTCCCCCAGTCACATAAACTAGATTTAGGAGAGAAATCACAGGGGGATCTGTTCAGACAGTTACTTGTTTGGCTCCCCCAGAGGCATGGGCGCTTTGATCTCCTGCTTGTGTAGCTCCTCTGATCTTTTATTCTGTAAGGTGTTTGTGTCTCGGTATGATGGATGTTTCACTGACCCCAGTAAATGGGAGAAAATTTTCTCCAGCCTTTAAATGTATTGCTTTCCTTGTTCTTCCACCAAACACACTCTTCTGGGTAAGAACATTTCAGAGGCATTTGGTATCAAATCAACAGAATTGTGTCCTTTAATGGAATCTGAGGAGCTGAGGAATGGTTTGATTGGTAAGAATCAATTTTTGTTTCTTTGTCCTTGACTCTTACTCCTCACATGGTTACAAAAACAACTCTCCTGCCCATCTTCCTGGTCTTCTTAATTCTTGAAACAAGAGTATCTGATTTCATTGAATTTTGTACTTTGGTTTTTGTTGTCATTTTAATTTTTTCCCTTGAAGGGGGAGAAAAACTCAACGGTGTACAGAGTAAATTAAATTGTGAGGAAAATGGTCTATGAGTTAAACAAGACATATCGTGGTTTTGGAACTGAATCTACAAATTACTGTGATGTTGTAGAGAGTCTAATCCATGATTCAGAAACATATTAGTCATTTTGATAGACTGTTGATTTGACTAATTACCCTAAAGCCTGGCTGGCTGACTGAATTGCTCAAGTCAACTAGTAATTTTGATCAAATCAGCAAGTAATTATGGTTTTGTGCAGGCAATAAATATAGAATACTGATTATCTTAGGCTAAAGATGTTATTGTGAAATAATCATACAAAATATTTAATTCCAGCACCACAGCCATCCTTTTACCTTTTTCTTATCCTACGGCTTAAAGTTCTCAAAACACATGATAGAAGAGGCTCTGGAAATTTTTTATAGAGAATTAATTCTATTCTCCCAATCAACAACATATAGCTGTGTGAAATTATCTGGTGCTAAATAAATACTCTTACATTTTAAATATATTTTCATGCTGGGTGTGGTGACGCACTCCTATTATCCCAGTATTTGGGAGGCGGAGACAGGAGGATCACAGGCTCGAGGACAGCCTCAGCAAGCAGTGAGACTCTCTTTAACCTAGTGAGACCTTGTCTCCAAATAAGAAATAAAATCAGGATGGGGGTGTAGCTCAAAGGTAGAATGCCTCTGGATTCAATCCCCAGTGCCACACACACAAATGTACTTTCATTATGACTGAGCATATTTTATATATATAAATTTTTTTTCAGAACTGGGAATTGAACCCAGGGGCATTCTACCCCAGCCCTATTTTTTATTATTTATTTTGAAAGAGGGTCTTGTTAAGTTGTGGAGGGCCTCACTAAGTAGCTGAGTCTGGCCAAGAACCTGTGATCCTCCTGTCTCAGCCTCCCAAGTACTGGTATTACAAGCATGTGCCAATATGCCTGGCTGACTGAGCATATTTTTGGAAGCCCTCAGAACCGAACATGGTCAAATGTAAAATAAAAATTCTCTTTAGAATTCTCACAGAAAGAACATGGAGGTGAGCTAATTTCCTAAGATAAATATTAATCCTAGTGCTATCAGGTGGGCCTAAACCCCAGCTGCTTATATTTGTTTGGTTGTCTTATTCTGTCATTTTCCTTTTTCTTTACTTTTGAAAAATCATTCTAAAGAGTATGGTGTTTATTACTAAATTTCTAATTGGCAGTGTTTGTGTGCTCTATTTGTGGATGTAAATTTAAAATATTTAGAAACAGAGGCATGTAAATTTAAAATATTTAGAAACAGAGGCATGTTTACCTAATGGAAAACCTGTCTTTAATTTTACTTGAATTGTCTTTTGGATAGTTTACCTATATTACATTCCTTTCCTATGAAAGCAGGAAATATAATGTGCTTGGAACTCTGTGCAGAATTTGGTATATAATAAATGTTTGTGAAGCTCCTTCAGGGTAGTTATTCTGAAGAAAGCTCCAGTGGTGTAGTCACTTATCCATTGTATATGTCCTTGACTCCCCCACTCCCCTTCCTGCCAAATTAGAGATGGGGAAGGAGGTTTTGAAAGAGAGGGAGAGGGAGGGCAGTCATTTACAAGGTCCGGGTCATTTGGGTTTATTCTTGAGGAATTGGAGATTACACTTGCCATGGCCTTGCTTGGTCTCCGTTTCCACCTGCCTCTCACAGTGTGGGCATCTCACCATGTTGAAAATAATTCTTGCATTTGAAAACACATATTATTTTTGTACAGCCTGACCCAAATACCTACTGCTTTCTTGGATTCTCAACTGTTTGTTCAGCTTAATGAGAACTATGTTGGTTTCTGGAAAGAGCCTTGCTAAGGGATGTTTGCTAGTAATTTTGCTTATTTTCATGTCTTGCCTTATGCACTGATGTTAGGACCTAACCCACAGATAAGTTGCCATTCCACTATAATAGTACGGGGTCAGATCACCAATTTTCAGTAATTCCCTATGGTAGAGATGGAGGTGAATTATTATGACTAGATGTGTGAGTATTATAGAAAAGTATTTTTGCAGAAAAAAAGGGAAGTACCCAGGTTCTTTTGCTTCTGTATCCTCTTCACAACTCCTTTGGTTTTTGGAGTTAATTAACTCTAAAAGCAGGATGCTTTCAAGGGGGTGAGTAGGAACCCTTGTCTATTCTTGCTCATTGTTTTCTACCTGAAGCACCAACTCCAGGGAGGAATAGTGCCAAATGCAAAATTTATCTGAAGCAAAACTTAATTTAGAAAACTATCTTTGATTTTTCTTTTTTTGCTTTTGTTCTCTCTCCCTCATCACCTTGTACAAAAGACACTGATACACACACATGTTAATTTAGTGGAGATGAGTTTTAATTAAAGAAGTGTACGTAGCCAGAAAGCATTCAAGTCCATGCCCGCCATTCCAGAGGCAAATGTAGATGAATTGAAGCAGAGTACGGGAGAGTTACAATCTACCCAGTTGTTTCTGGAAGCTTGTAGATAAACTAATGTCTTCTTCCCTACGAGGACAGCTTCTTAGCAGGTCTGCTTGGCAGGATGGTGGCGGCAGTCATCCATTGCCATCCCTCTGTGACAGAGCAATCGCATAATAGAAATCACTTCACTTTAGGGAATTTTCTCTTTTGTTTATGATATTCTTTTGCTTTTATTTTGTTAAATTAAAAAGGTGTGTGTGTGTGTGTGTGTGTGTGTGTGTGTGTGTGTGTGTGTGTGTTGCTAAGTAGTACATAAGCATAGTACAAAAACCAAAACATGAAAAGGGTATACAGTGAAAAAAGTACATCTCCCTCCCTCAGCTCTCCCCGGCCACCTAGTGCCCCTGTGCTGAGGTGACCACCTTAAGAGTTCCCAAGCATCTTTATAGAGATCATCTGTGCGTTGACAAGCATATGGAGTAATTCACTGCTTTTTTTTTTTTTTATATATATACACAAATGGTGGCATACTATACTTGCTGTTCTATAAATATCCTGGCAGCCTTTCTGTATCAGTACATTAAGAACTGCCTTTTTAAAAAAGTTGTGACATAGTATTATATTATATAGAAATGCCATAAGTAAACCAGATCATTACTGATTATATATATATATGCTCTTTCCATTGTTTACTTTTTGTGTGTATGTGTAGTAGTGGGATTAAATCTAGAGGCATTTTCTGAGTTCCACTCCAGCTCTGTTTATTTTTTGTTTTGAAACAGGGTCTTGCTAGGTTGCTGCAAGTCTCCCTAAGGTGCTAAGAGTGTTCTCCAACCTGGGATCCTCCTGTCTCAGTCCCCAACTACTGGGCTTACAGGCATGCGCCACCAGGCCTGGCTAACTGTTTACTATTTAAGCAGTGCTACATAGGATATCAAGAGAGTAAGAGAGGTACCAGTGGTTAAGAGAAGGTGTCTGGGGTCTGACATGACCTGGTCCTGAATAAGACTCATGTGTGTGACCCTGATTAGACAAGTTCCTTTGCCTCCAATCTGTTCATAACAGAACTTTTGTCATCACAGATGTACAAAATCCCACAACTATCTCTTCAGTAATGTGAACCTGCTGTTAGCCTTTGTTTTGGACTCTAAATGGCTTTTACCATGAATGCATTTTTACGTTTTTATTTATTTTTGTGGTATTGGGGATTGAACCCAGGGACATTCTACTTCTGAGCTACACTCCCAGCCCTATTTAATTTTTTTATTTTGAAACAGGATCTCACTAAGTTGCAGACAGCCTTACTAAGTTGCTGAGGCTGTCCTTAAACCTGCAATCCTCCTGTCTCAACCTCCCAAGTACTGGGATTATAAGCATGCACCACCACACCCGGCTCCATGAGTGCATCTTTGAAGTGGCTTTTAAACTTTTTTGAAGTAGAGAAGTTGATATAGTTTCTTAAACAGCTTTAAAAATTAAGTCCCCAAACATATTTTAGGTGTGAATTTGAATATTAATTTTTATTTTTTCAGTCCATTCTGCTTATCATTTAGTTGCATAGAATTTGGATATAACCTAGTTCCAGTCTGTTCTTGTGAGCTTAAGGTATAAAACATGGTGGGATTATTTAATGGTATTGTCAACAGTGTTCTGCAGTCTTGTACTGTTTTGCATTTATTAAATCTTGAAACCATTTGGAATGTGTGTATTTAGAGAATTGTCAGTTAATATACACATTTGTGTTTTAATTGGTGACCTACAAGTTAGAGTAACAAAACAAAACTGCTCTCTGGAAGCAGTGGGCAGTGAACAATGAATGGACCATAGGCAGAATGTGGCAAGTTGAGGCAGCAACAGGACAGAGTCCAGGAAAGTCAAGAAGGGCTGTTAGATGCCCTCATTCCTCACAGCCCAGCACTGCTGTTACCATATTATGGGGAGAGAGAAGAGGAAACCCAACCGGAGGATTAGAGCACAGGGAGGATTCGGGTTTAATAAGATTTTATGAGGCTCTAAGAAGAGGTTGTCTGAGATAGTTTGACCCTCAAATGCTCCCCCCCCACACTATTAGTTATAATTGAGGGCACAAGGTTTACCTTTCTTCAGGTGTTCCCAGTATTTGAAGAGTCTTCACCCTGAGATGGAATTTTACTTGATAAGCACATTTACAGTAATAGATTTTTTTATGTATTTAGTAGCAGCCAATTCGGGGCATTCTGATGTGCGTTTAAAGCAATGAGTTTTTCTACTGACAATTGCTGAGGAAAGAAAAGAAAAAGAAAAAGAAAAAATCTCAACCAAGGAATTATAATTGAGTAGTTGATTTCTGTGCTGTGTATTCCTTGAGGGAAATGTGCTTTAATCGCCCAAAGTATACAGATAGAATCCCACTTACAATTAGAATTCTTACCAAGATTTTTGTACAAAGGCCAGTATCCTTTAATGATCTGAATGACGCCCCCCCATTAGTATGACAGTTGCAACAAAGTGCATAAAACAGCAACCTCAGCTGGTAGAGATGTCATGTCAGGAAAGGCATCAGTGCTAACTACTTACCTGAATGAGCTCCAGGTGAAGAGCCCAATTTTTGCTACAGACCTCACTGCTTAGAGCTGGAGCCCTGGTGCCCAGCTCCAGGTTCAAGCTCAAGCTCTCAAGCTGGGCTTTCCAGGCTTGGAGAACCGAGCCACACACTCTTGGCCCTTAACCTTTGTTTCCTACTTTAAGTCTACCTAAGTTCTCTAATCATTTCTGCAAACTAACGAGAGAACTTCAGGAGGAGTGGAGGAGAGGTGGGAAGGCAGTGCGCCACAGCAGTCCATCTCATTCTTGGCGTGACTTCCAACTTGGTAACTCACTATGAAGAGGCTCAGCTGCGCTTCTCTCTTATCTCTGTGGCTCTCCTACTTGTGTTTTTGACCTCCTCCTCCTCCTTCTCTTCCTCCTTTTGCTGCATCAAAATCCGTTTTTTAAATTTTTTTTTAATCTTCAACTTCTCTTTGTTCATTGTTCTCTTCCCAATAGACCTACAAATACCATTAGCTTTTTCTTACTACAGACTTCTCTTGTTTCTCTTTACCTTTGGGGTGGCCATCTCCATCTCAGCTCTTTCTCTTAAGGGTATTTTTTTTTCCCTAAAAAAAATCATTATCGGAAGATATGCTTAAATAGATGAAAGATTAGAAGGATAGTGTGATAGTATATGTAACTAAATGCCAAAATGTTTATAATTTGAGTTCAGTCTGCCAGTGAGAGAGGGACATACAAAATGTAGTTAATGGTAGCTCAGGGGAAAATGTGATTTTAACACATTCATAGCTTTCCTAAGTGTTAAAGCTTTCCAGTCTGAGATTAGACTGGGAATGAGGTTGAAGAAATTTTTACATTGGAAAGAGGTGTGATTTAGATGACTAGAATCTAACTCTTATAAAAATATGCTATATTTTATAATTCTGTGATATGGAAGCCTGTGCTTATATTTTTTTTCCATAGTCAAAAGATATACATGCCCTTTCAAAAAAAGGGCAAATTAAAATACATATGATTTTTTTTGTGGGTGTGTGTGTGGTTCTAGGGATTGAACTCAAGGGCATTTTACCTCTGTGCTACACCCTCAGCCCTATTTTTATTCTTTTATTTTGAAACAGGGTCTCATTAACTTGCGGAGTGCCTCACTAAGTAGCTGAGGCTGGCTGTGAACATGTGATTCTCCCATCTCAGCCTCTCAAGTACTGGGATTACAAGCATGAACCACCATACCCAGCCCTCATATGATTCTTATGTTGCTTATTCCTGTCTCCAACAATGTTTAACAGGATTTTTCTTTCCTAGTTGATGTAAAGAAAGTGTTTTGATGTATAATGTTAACGAGACGTACATGTGGCCAGTCAGCAGTGTCTTAGGGAATAAAGTAGGCAGTTTTGCCTTTGTAGTGTTGAGTTCATGCTGAAATATCAGGCTATTATACATGTATTTTGATGGCCATCTCTTCCCTGTGCCTTCTGCCCCAACCAAAAAACTCAATAACCAGACCACAATATTCACCTCGTGTTGCAGAGTCCTCTGGGTATTTTTTGGTGGTGGTGGTTTGTTTGAAGAAAGAAAAATTACTTCTTAGATCTGAATGATCTATAGAGCTCTCTCAGGTACAGAATTAAAGTCGCTGGGCATGTGTGTATTTGTGAGAGGAACAGACTGGAAATGTGCCAAGAATGGCTGGCTTCACCCTGATGGTTTCCAGCTTTACAGGCCTGAGACCGAAGAGAGCAGAGGGCAAGCAGGGTGACACTTCTGCTAGTGCCACCCCGGTTACTCAGCATACATGCCGGTGACTGCAGCCTCTTTCACCTACTCCCAGCTTTTCACTTTGTTTGTCCTCTGTCCTTCACTTGGTTTCTTCAGCTGATCTGAGAATTTGGTAAAATGCATACAGTGGCTGCAGAAAAGGAAAAAATAAAAAAATAAAGGTTAGCAGGAAAATGCAGACAGTATGTTGAAAACCTTGGTGCTTGAGGAAATATACATCCTTATACATCTCTTAAGAATATGACACTCTCTTTCAGTTTTTATCTTTTTTTTTCCTCTTTCAGTTTTACCGTGTCCTGGGGATATGCCAGTGTTTTAATTCTCTTAACTTGGAATGGAAATACCCAACTTTTTGGTGTCTAGGTGTGTTAGAACTTAGCTTGTTTGACTTGCCTCATTCCTCTCTTTTCTCCTAAGTCATCTTTATGCTAGTCTTCATTATGCTTTTTTTGAGGGTACTGGGGATTGAACCCAGGGGCATTCTACCTCTGAGCTACATCCCCAGCCATATTTTATTATTATTATTTTTTAATTTTGAAACGGGGTTTCACTAAGTTGCAGAGGCCCTCACTAAGTTGCTGAAGCTAGACAGGAACCTGCAATCCTCCTGTCTCAGCCATTCAAGTACTGAGTTTGTTATGTTTTAGTTTCTATATTCATGAAACATTTAGATTCTTCAAGTATCTATCTCAAAAGTGTGATTGGATAAACAATGAGATGCATTTTTCTTAGAAAAGCTATGGATTCCTTGAGGGAGTAGGACCAGGGATTATATTATAACCTGCAGAAAGAACAGCCTGATTTCCTAGAAAGAGGGCTATACCAGGCATAAAGAGACTTAACATTCTATTACATCAAAACTAACTTCTAAGCCCATGATAGTGGCTAAGATACTTGTCCTGTCTGAATTGCATTCTTGCATCTCTGAAAAGATTGTAAGTTGTCTTTGAGAACTAACTTAACAGATCTTAGAGAACATTTTTTTTTTTCTTTCTGTGTTTGATTTCAAGGCAACTGCATGTTCCTCTCTTGCCTTTGAAGAAGAATCTTAGAATCCTGGAGCTTGAATGAATCTCAAGAAGTCTTGTAGTTTCATAACCTCTGGGAGAAGTGAAAACACTTTGATTTTTCTCATTATCACTGCATCGATCGTCTGAATAAAAGGCGTTGATATTTATAGAAACATGCTGTTTAGGACAATGAAGTTGACTCAGAATCTTGGTTTATCTGTTATCACTTGAAACAGGGCTGTGGAGCTAAATGTTTATAAGGGCTAGCCAGGTAACCTAAGCAAGGTGAGGAGACTGACAGCAGGGTCAGAGGGAGTGGGAGAGACCATGGGAATAGGAGAGTGTATACCCTGCATATGTGGGGTAGCCACTCCTGATTTTTAAAACTCCAGATGCACCCAAAAAACATGCCTCTCAGTGGCAAAGGGCCATGGTCGATGGTGGACAGTGTCTATTGAAAACAACACATTTGTATCATTAGGAATTATTGGTTGGGGAATTCACCAGCTTTAATAACATATAATTATAGAAGGTACACACAAGCCATTTCCTCAAGTATGGGATCTGTTTAGTCCTTCTGTTAGGCCTTCCTTTCTATATACCTAATCCTCTTCCATTTTCCTGAAAAAACAAAAACAAAAAGAAAAACAAAAACAAACTTTCTCAGATTTACTAATACTTACAAGTTTTCTGTTCTCCTAAAAAAATAGCTTTTAAGGATCCATTAGTGTTAGAGAGAATACAGGAAAGAGAAGGGACTTCATGGTAATGAGGAGTGAGACTAGTGGAATAGTGGAAGGGGGACCAGGGGAGGGAGGAGGAGATGGGAAAAAGGAGGCTTGAGGAGGGAAACAGACCTAATACTATTATGTCCATATATGAAGGTATCACTAACAATCTACTAGCATGTACGGGGAGGGAGGGAATAGCAAGATGGGGATAGAAGGGAAACACATCAAGAGCTGTTGTGGGCATATATGAGTGTATTACTTTGAATCTTACTACCATATATAATTATACCATAAAATTCTAAAAAAATCCTTTAGTGTTGAAGGGTCTTCTCCCCACTCAGAAGTATTTGCTTTGAATACTTATCTCCTTTCCAGTATTTTATTCTACTCTGCACACACACAAAAAAATTAACTTGTTTGTTTAACTTGAATCATCATCTCAAGTCCCCTTCTCCCATTTTATTATTTGTGAAAGGAGCAGTTGATCAGTATTCTCTTTGTAATACCCTTCAAATTTCTCAGTTGAAGATAGCATCTCCCCACCCATTTTCCTTTTGGCACAAGTCTGCAAATTTTATTATGAATTTTGTTTTTTTAGTTCTGATAATTGTAACTTACTTTTTCCTGAACTCCCTCCAGTCTGTATACTAAAATAAATAATATTCTGAACTCTATCCAGTCCTTTTCTGGGTGATCAAACTGGTGAGACAGTGCCACTGTATTATTGCTTTTGTCAGAGAGCACTGCACAACGGATCATACTCAGGGAGGACTTTGTGACCCCAGTATCCCTTTCTCCCTCCTGGCTCTGTTGTAGTCAGGACTTCATTTTTTACCCATATTCCTTGTTTTTCATTTGTAAGTGTGCTACCTTGTACTCACACCTAATAAGCACTGTTTTGTTTTTGATGGATCATTTCTGTCTCTGATTTGTCAAGGCTACCTGGAATTCTGTTATTTTTCAGAACAGCTAGAAACCTTCACTGAGTTTAGAGCCATAAAATGACTGAGAATACTTTCAATTTCATTATGACACTCACTGATTCAAAACAAAACAAAACAAAAACACTTGACTATGTTAGGCCCAGGAGTCTGGAAGCTGTTTTGTAACTCCCCCAAGTTGCATTCAGCTCAGTTCATAAACAGTGACAGTTTATTTCTCTCAGTGTTAACTCATGGTTTGCCTGTTACTGGGTGTTTTTAAACTCTACAAACATTGGTATCATAGATTCTTATTTGATTATGATTTATGACTTGATTGATTTAGAACAATAGTTTAGGGGGTGTGGTCGGTTGTAGTGGGGGAAATAAACCCAATAATTGTTCAGTTTATGCAGATAGTTATATAACATCATCATTTTACATTTTTAAAATACTTTTATTAGTGCATTGCATTTAAACAGCCAAGATATCCATCAACAGATAAATGGATTACAAAACTATGGAATATGTACACAATGGAATTTTACTCAGCCATAAAGAAGAACAAAATCATGTTATTTGCAGGGAAATGGATGCAACTGGAAAACATTATGTTAAGTGAGATTAGTCAGTCACAAAAAGTAAAAAATCGTATGCTCTCCCTAATATGTGGAAGCTAGGGAGAAAATTGGACATAAGAGGGACTCCAGATGAAGAAGGAGATCTTTAGGTGAACAAAGAATTTGACTTAATGGAAGGTGATGGGGGAAGGGAGGAACACCCTAATGAGCATGATGTACTTTCATGAACACATCAAAGTCAATCACTAAACTGAACTTGAGAAGGAGGGAGGAGGAGGGAGTGGTGTGGGAATTGAGGAAGGGTTAAATGAGAAATGTGTGCATGTATGCCTTTACCTATACTAGCTTGTACCTAACAAAGATGTATGATTACAATGCACCAATTAAAAAAAATAAGTAAAGAAAAAAAACCCATCATAGTGAGGTTCAAAGTGACAAAAAACATAGGCACACAGCTCTTGGTATACTCCTTTCTAAATGCCACCCCACTATCCTTTTCTCCCTTCTCGTACATGTTAAGTAAAATTCGTAGTATACCTTATTTTGTGTGTGTGTGTGTGTGTGTGTGTGTGTGTGTGTGTGTGTGTGTGTATGTGTGTGGTGCTGAAAATTAAACCCAGGCCCTCACACATGCCACATGCTAGGCAAGTGCTCTACCACTGAGATACATCCTCAGAACACGCATAATAGCTGCATATATCGCCATATGTTATTTGAACGGTTTCCTTCCTTGACCCTTTTTCCCCTCCTCTCCTCCCTCCCCCAATCCCATTCCACTATTCTACTGTTCTCTCTCCTCATATAACAGAAGTCTTTTTTGTTTCATTATTTTACATTTTGAGAAGCAAGGTGAGAGAAAATAGGCTTTAGATTGAGTATAAATATCTATTTTGTATATACTTTTTCTGTGTTGGACTTTGAGAATGTCTACCCTTTGATTTAAACTTAATAGTGTCCTATTTAACATAATGAGTTGCTCTCTTCATTTTTGTCTTTACAGGTTTCAGAAGGTGACAAAAAGTGAAGAAGTTACACTTCTAATATGATACTTGAAAGTTAGCAACTACTTACCACATTTTCATGAAAATCAAATATGACTTAGAAGCGTTGAAGATTTATGATGTCATCAGTTTCGACAGAAAGCAAATTCCAGCAGGCTGTGAGCCTGCAGGGAGTTGACCCAGAAACATGCATGATTGTGTTTAGGAACCACTGGGCACAGGTAATGTATGAGTTCAGCCTCTCTGCTGGTCTTGGTAGCCCCTGGGGGCCTCCATTACACTGAGCCAGAGTTTTCTATCTCTGTGACAGGTAACTTGGTTTCCAGAAACATATGGAGGGAAACCCTCTCAATGGGAAGGAAAGAAATTTCTCTTTTTGCTTTCCTTGAATAGATATCTGGTTAAAAATGGTGGTTCTCACAAAAGCAATTAGGGAACATGTGTGTTCCTTAGATATTTTTAGAAGAGCAGCCATTGTTACTTAAAGTGACTTTTATATCACTTTGCAATATACTTGACCATAATTACATCCTCTCCCTTTCTGTTTTCCCTGCTTGATTTCCATCCAGTCCTTAAACTCTAGTAATACTAAAACATGTTTATTAAGCATTTACCAAGTATGGTGTTGAAGTACTTCAGATTCCTTATGTCATTTAACCTTCTCTGCAATCCTATAGGTAGTTGATATTAACTTAGTCATTTTACAAATGAGGAATGGAAAATTAAGAGGTTAATAAAACTACCGAGTTATCAAGCCAACACTTAGATCTCAGTTTGACTCCAAAGCCTGTTTCTGACTATAGTGCTCTACTGTTTGGGGGCTGGCAGTCCCTGTGTAATTTAAGGAAGGAAGATGTCTGGCTGTGCTTGAATATCTGCTTTTTTCGTTCCAAAGTTGATTATAAAAGATTTTTTTTTCTTATGATTCATTTCAACTTTTCTGTGACTCTTCTCTGATCTGCTAGCATGGATAATTAAGGGTTTGAATGTTCAGAAAATTTACCAGCCTGCCCCTTTCCTCAAGGAGTTCACAGGTAGTAAAATAAACAAAACCGGCATTCTTTACTTCGTATCCAGCATTACACTCCCCAGGTGAGCTGGTAAGTGGCTATTTATGTGACAGTTTTTTAATGACTACCCAGTTCCTTCCTGTGGACGGAAACGACACATAGGTTAAAGCACTGAGCCTGTAAATCACAGCAATTATAGAGGACACGGTTTAGATCAAAAAGGAACAAAATCAATTCTGCTTCTGGGTTGTTCATACTTCGTCACTTCTTTTCGCTATCCAGTGTAAAGCTTCCAAGATTTTCTTCTGCATTTCTCATTCTCTGACTTTTTACTGTTAGAATCTTAATGGATTTGCTAGAGACATTGAGGGACACACCTTCTTTAGTAAAGGGAAAAAGTAAGTTAGGAGTTTTTCCAGATAATTACCTTTGATTTTGTACTTTTTTAAAGCCTTCTAAGGCCATGGCTCCAAAGTAGGGTATTGAGCCCTAAGGGAGGTGGCCAGTTGTCCATTGAGTGTAGCAAGAGTGCCTCAGAAGGCCTCCTTCTATCTTTACCTTCTAGAAATTCTATTATTTTGTGTCGATTATGTGCATGAAATATTTGTGTATCAGTGCATGTATATGGATTAATTATTTATGTTCATTTCTCTCAGGAGTGCATAATCAGATTGGGAGCATTTTTCAGCTCCTTCCTTCTGGGACAATGGTGATGTGACCCGTCTGGTATTCTGTACCACTCTTGAAGGCATGATATGCCTTGATTGTGTGTAGGTGGCTCAGCTGCCCTGTCAGATTTTTGTCCCAGGGAAGATATTTCCACAACTGCTGAAGTGCTGTTAGAATGTCCTGTTTCAACAGGGGCTCCTTCACATTGTTGAAAGAGTAAATATTGATCCCAGAATCATATTACGCATTTCCATACCCAATATGAATGACATTTCAGGTTATCTGAAGCATAGCTCAGGTACCTAGTCCTTCTTTTAGTGCAGAAAAATAGTGAGTTGGGCTGAGAATAACTTTGTCAGAGAGAATGGTGTTTAGTCATTACATGTTTCTTTTTTGTAAAGTGGGCATTAGTCCTATTGTTGGCTGAGCCATTTAAGTTTGAGTGGATTTTTCCTTCCTCCCTCTTTTCTTCTCTCTCTCCCTCTTTAGGCTTGACTTTTCCTCTTAAATAAATCTAGAAACTGCCTTTAGTCTCTGACTGCAGAAGCCTTAGGAGTCTTTCTGTTACCTTTATGAAAATACTGGCTGAGAAATTCACATGGGTGTCAACATGATTATTGTTCATTAGAAGCTTATTTCAGTCACACTTCAGATATATCATTGTAAGCATCTCAGGTGGGACTTAAGGATGTGTGAGTCATGGGCTGGGCTTTTAAAGAATGTTTAGGCTAATTTGAGTGATAATATAAGAAACAATACAAAATGAATAATAATCACTGGAATTAAGTCAAGAGTAGGGACTATTATGGGTAGACATGGCCTGGGAAATGGAGAAAGTGATTGGCAGATTCGATGTGGGAAAAAGGTTTCAAAGTTAGAAAGACTTGGGAATAAATTCTCAATTTGGGCTTTTTTGGATGATGAAAAAAAGATGGAGAAGGCAAAAAATTCAGGGCAAAGCAGAGATGTGGAACCAAGTGTGAGGTTGGCACAAGGCCCTCAGTTGCTAGAAGCAAAGACTGTGTAGTCGTTGTTCTGGAGTTTCATACATTAGCTCTTTGCCGGGGGTTGGTGAACTGGGGGTGGATGAAGAGCAGTCGTAGAGGATGGGGTAATGAGCTAAAACTTGACCTAAACTCCTGTGACTTCTGTGACTGCAGCCTCTGAGTTCCCCGAGGCAACCCAAGAAAACCTGTTAGGCTGGTAAGAAATGTGGCAGAGACAAAAACTGAATAGCAGTATTTTATTTACTCAAGTGTCCCATTAGCTGCCCAGTATGTTGCTTTTGTATATGATGTGTTAGGGGAAATGGGGGCAATAAAAGTCTGCAGAATGCAAAGTTCTCTGTTAGGATACTTTAGTACAAATTCAATGTAATTGACATGTGTTCAACAGGTTCTGTTCTACTACTTATAAGTAGCTTCCATTCCAGAGCTCAAGTTACAAAGCACACATGGGTGGAAGAGGATATACACTTGCCCACTTGTACCACATTGTCTGTCAGGGGGAGCTAGCTGCCTGTGACCGTGATCTAAGGCAGCCTGTGGCTCAGGGTTGCCAGCCAGGGGAGAAACTTTGCAAAGCTCAGTGGTGCACTTGAGTTTCTAAACTGTTCCCTGGGTCCAGTGATCTGCTGGCAGCCCTAGAACAATTCTAGAGTAGACATTCAGGAATAGTTGTATTCCTAATAGTGACACTGGAGACTCTAGGCTTAGAAAGTAGCCCCATCCTGTACATGGTCTCACCTTCCAAATGGTCATTTTGTACCTTAAGTCACTTGAGCAATGAATCTAAAACTCAGATTTCTCTCGTTGGGCCTTTCAGTGGCATCTACCCACCTACGGGCCAGTATAGCACATAGAGTTCTTTATGTCCTGGCTTCTGTTACTCCTCGCCTCTCATTTAGTCTCCAGAAGTGCAGAGTTGCAGGCGTCCTCCATGCTGTTTCATGCCTCTATGCTTCAGGCACCTGCTCTTCTTTCTGCCTAGAGGATTCCATCCCCTGGTTTTAAATGCCTCTCCTTCTGCAGGACTCATTTGGGACATTTCCTCCAGGAAACTTTCCCTACTCTTTCTCATGCTCCCACTTTGTGTTTCTTTTCACTGTTAAACCAACCACCTTTTATTACAATTACGTATACAGTATCTTTTTCTCAACTTCATCCCAAGCACCCCAAGATCAGAGACCATTTGTAATTTATTCCAGTGCCCAGAATAGAGTGTGACATATTGTAGATGGCCAATAAATTGTTGAAGACAGGAAATATGAAATACAACTTTAGAAGATCTATGGAATTTAGGAAGCAGCTTTGAACATACACTAATTTAAAAATGTTGTATAATTTGTTCTCAGAAAGGTCTTTGGGTTTGTATTGAGTGATCAGAAAGTGTGTGTTTGTGTTTAGTTTTTATAGCCATGTGCAAGAACAGTTTGTAATCTTGTAGATTACTGCTTTTATTTCTTCCTTTTATGTTTTTGCTTTTTCTGAATGGAAGAAGGCGAAAATGAAGTGTTGACCCTCTAGGTAATAAGCTGTTCAGTTGGACCAGCATGTGAATTAACAACCCCAATACCAGTTATTTTCATGGTATGATGATTTCATGGACCTTTCTGTATTCATTGTCTATCTACTTCCTTCAATACCAAGTGCTTTTCTCTAGAAGAACAAAGGAAGTGGGTTTAAGAAATAGCAGTTGGAAGTGTGCATTTCAGCTTCTGCTTCTGGGTAGGTAATAGCTCAGAGCTTCTTACCATCTTCAACCTCCCAAAATAGGCTATTTTATCCTTTTTTTTTTTTTTTTTTTTTTTTTTTTTTTTTTT
>PVLC010018467.1:0-31856 GCA_004027655.1 Graphiurus murinus | reverse complement strand
CTGTTACTGAAGGCAACAGGTTAAATGAGGAAAAACATTATATTTACATTTATATAAGCAAAAACATAAGATGGAAAGCTTCTGAAAATTATGCTCATAGCATAATAATGTTGAGATATTCCACCCTTTATTATCCACAAATGTCTACATTAGTTTGCTGGGCCACAGCTCAAAAACCATTATTTTATAAAAATAAAATAAAATAAAAAAGCTTACACGTTAAATGTCATAGTCCCCCAGTCCACTACAGCCAGGAAGAATTTCAAAATAGAAAATAGATACAGCAGAAGCTACGTTTTAAAAAGTGCCCTCTTGTTTATATTTAGTCTTATTTTTGCATTTTCAAATAGGTGTTTCCTTTTTAAAAAGATATTGTCTAAAAAGAAGAGACAACTAACAATCTAAGAAACGGAGAACATAAAATAAGCTGCAAACAATGTTTCAGGAAGATTCCCTGCCAAATGATCTATAATGCATATCACTTCTCCTCCATTCCTGGGGAGAAGCAGAGACATGGGTCTGCTGAGTAATAAATATATTCAGAAAGAAATTACCAAATCCTTAACAATCTCAAGGATGAAAAATGATGCTATAAAATGCATTATGAACAACACAAGAGATATCAAAGTAAAGCAAAAAGCACCTTGGAAGGGGGAAATGCAATGACCGAATTCCCTGTTATAGCTTGTTATTACAACAAAAATATTTATATTTCCACAGAGCTCTAACACTGTGGAATAAAAGAATCCATTCCAAGCAGTGACCAACACAGAAAATACACATCCTAGAAAGTAACTGGAGAACATATGCTCTATTCAATACATGTCTTATCATCAGTGTCAATGAATATTTATTGAGTTAGCATTTAGTCATGCCTGTAAACACTTGCAGTAAAAACTACAAAAAAGAGTCAGTCCTTGCCCCCTAGGACATTCCATTCCGAGAAGCAAAATGTATATATAGCTTTCTTTCTTTCTAAGGACAGATACTATGTTTTTTCATAGTTTGTGAATCCCCCTTCAGCATGGGGATTTTTAGCAGCCTCCCTCTACCATGAGGATTAAATTGATGGGGTTTAAATGTGTCTTTGAAGAAACAGGGAAGAGAGAAACTTGATGATTATGTACAGAAAAAAAAATGACCCCAGCTACAGGGATTTTAAGGAATCACAAATTATAGGAGACTAGCATAAATGCCAGGGATGTGGGCCAAATCATGTCCTCAAAGAGATATTCATATTCATTCTCTCTCTCTCTCTCTCTCTCTCTCTCTCTCTCTCTCTCTCTGAAATACAAGGCCCTCTCAGATTCTCTTTTGTTCTTATAGACCCATGACTTCAGGGAAATATTTCTCTTCTTTAAGAAAATCTACTGACAAGTCAGATGATAAATGGTAACTGACCCTCATCCTCAGTGAGGCAAGTACATAGAGCAGAGTGGCAGGGGCGAGACTAAAACTTACACAATTGTAGGGACCTCTTTAAAAGAAACTCACAAAATTACAAATACAAAATTAGATGGCAGGTCCTGGAAGAGCAGGGCCCTGATTCATTAGGCCTCTTATCTTTAGGACACAGGGACCGTGCTGGGCAGGGCCTGTACAGCATCAATGGCAGCCTCCCCTCAGCTCCAGCCCATAGTGGCCCTGAGGGAAACTGGATGCAGTGGCCAGATCTTCTGATATTTTAAGAACAGACAGAGATCTGGATATTTATGGTACCATTCTCACATTTTTAAATATTGGCAAGAAATTCAAGTTTAAAAAGCAAGAAGAAGATGCACGTAAGATTCAGTTTTTGGTCTTCAGTTGGCACCAATGAAAAACCAAGTGATACACTAACTGATGCCAGGGCCTCAGAAGCCCCGTGTGAACCCCAGTGTGAACGGCCTTCTGTGGAGAATGGCATGGAGCAAGGAGTCCGAGGAGAGGGCACAGATGTAAAGAAAATGTTACAAGAGTGCTGCAGAAGGGGATGACAGATTGCAGCTGGGAGGAGAACAACTACTTCCAGGCCCCTCTCCTAGGAAATACATTGAGCCCTGGCCCCTCACACGGAGGCTGGACAGCTGGGCATCTGGAAGACTTCAGGGCAACATTTCTGAAAATGTGGTCCACAGACTCTTGTATTATGCACTACAAGGTGTCCTTGTAAGGATGCAGATACCTGGGCTTAGCCCCAGGAGGTAGTGTGGAGCCATGGGGGAGGGGGTGGAGGTGGGGGACAAGAGTGTGTACTTTAACAAGCACCAGGAAATTTTTAGGTAAAATGACATTTAAGAAACACTAGAGAGCAGTCTTGTTTTAGTGATTTTTTTTTTTTTAATCTAACTAAAAAGCTGGGTGTGGTGGCACATGCTTGTAATCCCAGTACTTGGGAGGATCTGGGTTCATTGCTAGCCTCAACTACTTAGTGAAGCCCTCTGCAACTTAGTGAGACCCTGTTTCAAAATAAAGAATAAGAAATAGGGCTGTGGGTATAGCTCAGAAGTAGAATGCCTCTGGGTTTAATCCCCAGTACTGCAAAATCAATCAATCAATCAATCAATCTAACTAAAAGTTGCTTGCATGAATAGATGCATGTGGACGTTTCCAGACTTTGGTTTTCTGAATTCATACCTGTCCCCCAAGACTCACTATCCTGTCTCAGTTCATACATGTTTAGTTATGAACCTACAGGGCTCCCTGATTTGCCAAACAGAAGGAACTACTGAGACTTGACCTAAGCTGTATATGCTAGCAGAGTGGATCCCAGCAGACCTGATCCGATCCTCTGGCTCCTCCTTGGCATTCTTGCCAACAAACTGCAAACTCAGCTTTGTTCTGTTGATACTTAGCAGCTGAAGTGTCCTGAAAACCCAAGGTCTGCATTATATAAATTACAAAATGTTTACCAAGAACAGTGCCAATACCAGGCACTGTTAGACTAACTTTACATCTAATTGTTATGAGAAAGAAAAATTCTCCAGGTGTTCCTGTGCCACCCTAAAAATATATGTCCATTTGGCAGTACCCTACAAAACCCCTTCTCCAAAATATCTCAAATACCTTGCTGCAATATGTGCTTGAACACAGAGCCTCTCATCTATATGTCCCCGAATTAGTATCAATAGTTGTGACATTATCTGTGTATATACTCTCTTTCTCCGTCAGAATTTTAACTCCTTAAGAGTAGAGACCACATTTTATTTAATAAGAAGAAAGAAATCTCAATCTACTGTCAGGGAGGAGGTAGGATATGATAAGGCCTAGGAATGCGAGATCTGGGGGAACTGAAGAGCCGAATTACAACCTGACAAAACCAGGCCCTGGGGAAAGGACTGTCACACTCACTAGGGCTCTTTAAATAATCTGGACCTGAGACACAACAAAGCCCACACACACAGGTAGGCTGCACAGCCCCCCAACAACAGTGGCCTGAAGTCTTCCACACCTCTCCTCTGCCCCAGCATGGCTCCCTGTGTTCCTTCCTCCTTCTGTGTTACCTTTCACTCTCGACTCATCTGTTAGTCCTTTCTGGCCAAAGGTTATTTGTGTGCTTAGCTTTACTTTCTCTTTCCTCTTTCTCCTCCTTCCCTGGATAATTATCAAGAGAACTTCCAGGTAACAACTCCTAGCTCAGCTTTCTGTACTCTATCAAGACATGAGCAGGGCCAGGTAAGGCTGTGAGAAATGTGTTGAGAGGAAATCCAGAGAAGGGAAAGGAGAGAGGGGGAGGATAGACCCTGGGTATAAGAACTACCCCAGCCACATTTATATCTCAGCCAAAGAATAATGACAATAACGCCATAGTATGTGTGAGTATGTTTCCATAATGGTAAAAATGACTAGATTTTATGTCCTGTTTCCTGATTAGCATTTCGAGTAAATGATGCTCCAAGTCCTCATTTTCAGGCAAGCCGAGAACCTCCCTGATTCTCCTTGCAGAAGAAAACACACATTAAGTTCAGACTTTTAAAACAGGCTCTCCTTATTACTCTCTTTTCTAAATCTCTCTCTCTCTCTCTTTTTTTTTTTTTACAGTATTAGGGGATGAACCAAGGGGCATTGTACCTCTGAGCTATACCCCCAGTCCTATTTTTTTATTCTTTATTTTAAAACAGGGTCTCACTAAGTTGTGGAGGGCCTCACTAAGTAGCTGAGGTTGGCTGTGAGCCTGAATCCTCTTGTTCCAACCTCCCCAGTACTGGAATTACAAGCATGCATAACCATGCTCAGCTTCTAAATCATTTGTAAATCCAAATATGTATTTTTACCTGTCCACTCTTATCTAAAACTCTGTGGAGGACCAAAATGGGGAATCTCCTGTCCATGAAATGCCATTCAGCTTCTTTATTTGGGTCACTATAATGGGTTAAATGTGCCCTCCAAAATTCTATGTTGAAATCCTAACCGCTAGTATCTCAGAATGTAACTGTATTTGGAGTTAAGTTCTTTAAAGGACAATTAAGTTAAAATGAGTCTGCAGGAGTGGACAATTTAATATAACTGATGTCCTTATAAGAAGAACAAACATGGACATGAAAAGAGACACCACAGTGCTGGAGCATAGAGGATGACCACATGAAGGAACAGCAAGAGAGTGGCCAGCTACAGGATAGAGATTCCCAAGAACAAACCAAGTCTGCTGGCCCCTTGATCTGGGCCTTCCAGCCTCCAGAACTATGAGAAAACACGTTTCTGTGATATATTGTTATGGCAGCCCCAGCAATCTAATTCACTTTAATGATCTCTTCAGATATGGATGGCTAAGATCCAAGATGTAACCTGACCCCTTACTTAATTGGGGGCCTAAATTTATCATTGAATGGCACCTTAACCACAGGGTGGTAGAGCAGGCCATTTGGAAAAAACGAAGACTGGCTGTCGATAGAGAATTTGCCTGTGAAGCAGTCAGGAAGCTCTACCCCTCCACTGTGCATTAAATGGCTGCCTCCAGCCCCACCGCCTGTGGACCTGGTGACCAACACTGTTGGACAGGAGCTCATGCAAACTCTTCCTGGAAGCCTGTGTGTCAAGGAGGACTGGAGTGGACCAGGCAGCGCCAATCAGGTAAACAGCCTGGGCCTGAAGGTCAAAGCTCTGGACATAGTTCCAGAGCTTCTACTGACCAGAAGACTGAACAACATGTTTAATTTCTCAGGACATCCAGTTCCCTAGTTTCCTCACCTCCACTTCAAATATTTTGAATGTCTTAAAATTTATTATTAGTTTTCTAAAATCATGTCCATCGAATTCTATTTATTTATTTATTTTAGGTACTGGTGATTGAATCCAGGGATACTCTACCTCTGAGCTACAACCTCCAGCCCTCTTTTATTTTACTTTTTTAGTTTGAAACAGGGTCTCACTAAGTTGCTGAAACTGGCCTTGAACTTGTGATCCTCCTGTCTCAGCTTCCCAGGTACTGGGATTACAGGTTTAGCACACTATGCTCAGCAAATCCTAACTCTTTATAAGAAGAAATAGGGAGTGACTACCAATACTATTTTTAAGGAGACATTCAGAGCCATTAGAAAAACACTTTCTCCCCTCTTCACTAAAATAAGAAATTGATTTAATTTCAGTATCTCAAGAGGTGAGACATATAGAATCTAAGTAAAGATTAAGCTTTAACTGACAATATCTTTTTCTTTCCATTTTTTTTAAATTATGAAGGAAAGTCAACAAAATTAAACCTGTTGTACAGCATTTATAGCATTTATAGTTTATGTATTCAACATTCTAAAATCTTAAAGCCATGAAAATAGATTTTTCTTCCTTCTCTTCCCTCCCTCCTCAAGCACTCTGAGGGAGACACCCTATTCCTGGCATAGTCCCCCACCTGCCCCCGGCAATGTTGTCTCTGTGACATAATTCTCTACCACAGCCATCCACTGTGGCAAACATCCAGGAGCACAGAATAGGGTGACTCCAGGGGCAGAATGATGCAGAGGACCTCACCAGAGGCTGGGCTGAGGCAGGCCAGTGCTGTCCCTGGAGCTCCCAACAAGGAACATGACAGGTGGCAGAGGGTGGGTTGCCTCAAGACCACATCCTGGTAAAGTAACTTCATTTATTTACATTTTGTTAATTAATTAATGCGTTTATGTTTATTTATTTATTTTTTGTGGTGCCAGAGGTTGAACCCAGGGGCATTCTACCTTCAGGCTATACTCCCGGCCCTATTTTATTTTTTATTTGGAAACAAAGTCTCACTAAGTTGCTGAGAGCCTTATTATATCACTGAGGCTGGCTTTGAACCTGTGGTCCTCCTGTCTCAGCCTCCCAAGTACTGAGATTACAGGTGTGTGCCACCATGCCCAGCTCTGGCAAAGTAACTTCAAATGCAAGTTTATTTAACCAGGAATATCACCTTTGCTGTGAACAAACTAATTGGCACAATGAAATCCTGTCTCCTGAAAATTTTGCTAATTGGTGACTTGGACACAAGTTATAAGTACACTATACTAAAAGTTATATAAAGTTGTGTTTCTTTTGAAATGTCTAAATATTAATGCAGGTATCACCTTTACTTTAAACGACTATCTCTATTACAACACTAAAAATACCATAAGTTTTAAAAAGACTGTACAATGGTACATCTGCTTTGGAAACCAGTCTGGTAGCTCATTAAAAGATTGAATATATAATTCGCAGTTGATTCAGCAATGCTATTCATAGTTATCTACCCAAGAGAAACAAAAACATATGTTCACATGAAATTTGTACACCAATGTTCACAGCAGCATTGTTCATAACAGCCAAAAAATGGAAACAACCCAAATATCCACTAATCAATGAACAAGTAAAGTGGTATATGTTCATACAATTGAATATTATTCAGCAATAAGAAAGGACAAATTGACAATACGTGCTACAAAATGGATAAACCTTTCAAACATTATGCCAAGTCAAAGAGGTCAATCAGCCAGGTGTGGTAGTGCACATCTGTAATCCTAGTACTTGGGAGGCTGAGACAGGAGGATCACGGGTTTGAGGACAACCTCAGAAAGTAGTGAGACTCTCATCAACCTAGGAAGACTCTGTTTTAAAAATAAAAATAAAATGGGGCCGGGGGTGTAGCTCAGAGGTAGAATGTAACACACATGTAACACACACACACACACACACGAGGCCAATTGCAAAAGACCATATGTTATATCATTTCATTTATAGTAAATATCCAGAAAATACAAATCTATAGATACAGAAAGTAAACTGGGCTGGGGTGGGAGAGCAGTGAGAAGAGGAGGGGAGAAGGGAAGCAACTGCTGATGGAAAGATTTTATTGGCGATTTACATGTTCTCAAATTTATTGTGGTGATGGTTGCACAACTTTGTGAATATGTTCTGTGAAAAGCATATATTATCCATTTTAATGAATGACTTAAATAGAATGTGAATTTTTTATTTTAACAAAAATGATACTTTAGACGGGCGTGGTGGCGCACACTTGTAATTCCAGCAATCGGGAGGCTGAGACCGGAGGATCCGGGTTCGCGGCCAGCCTCAGCTACTTAGTGAGGCACTCCGCAACTTAGTGAAACTCGGTTTCAAAATAAAGAATAAAAAATAGGGCTGGGAGTGTAGCTCGGAGGTAGAATGCCCCTGAGTTCAATCCCTAGTACCGCAAAAAAAAAAAAAAAAAAGATACTTTTATTTTGTACTTGGGATTGAACCCAGGGCATTTTACCTCTGACCACACCCTCAACCCTTTTTATTGTTTTATTTTGAAACAGGATCTTACTAAATTGCTGAGGCTGGTCTTGAACTTGCGGTCCTCCTGTGTCAGCCTCCTGAGTACTGGGATTATAGGTGTGGAACACTGCACCTGGCTAACAAAGATGGTATTTAAAAGCTGGTGAGTGTGAAAAAGAATCCCTAGTCCAAACCAAGTATGTAATTTTTGGTACTTTATTGGTATGTGTACTATCGTAGTCTAACCCACTAGACTCTTTAAAAGTTCAGAAAATGTAAATTCTTAAGTCTGCTGCTGGCAACACTTTATTGTAAAATATCAAAGTCACATCAGCAATGAAGTTCCTAAGACAGGAGCTACCTGAGAGAATCCAGCCCCATTTCTGCTTCAGGGCAAGATCTTGACGAAGGCAACCCAATAACAGAAGGCGTGATAGCACCGCCATTAATACCTTATGAAAGAAAATCCAGTCTCATGATCAGGAGCAGCCCTTAGCAACACTGTGCCGTGACTGAAGTTTGGCTCGTGTCTGAATATGGCAGAAGTAGAATACAAAGACTCTCTAAACATAGGATATTGAGAATGAGAGAAAACAGATAAATACAGATTGGGAATTGCACATCCAGGAGCTAGAGAAGAAAGATCCTAGTAGCAGGAATAAAAAGTCCAACAGTTTTGAGCAGAAAATAAGAGCTACCACCCCCTGGAGCGCTGCAGGTCATAGATGTTGTTACCTCCAGCCCGCAGTTAGACATGAGAGAGCAAAGACTGAGCCAAAGGGCCAGAATTCAGTTGTCACAGGGAAACTTTTCATTCACTTTTTATTCATCTAGTCATTGACCCACTCATCCATTTATTGAGTAAGCATTTATTAAGTTCCCACTAAACTGTCAAAGCCAAAGGGAGACCAAGGAGAGATGATGACTAAATATAATGTGGTATACTGGATGGGGTCCTTCAACAACAACAATAAAAATTGGGCAAAAATTGAGTTATCAATATTGGTTCAGTGGGTGACAAAGCATAGTAAGAAGTTAACATTAGGGGAAACCCAAGTATTGCACTAGCTCTGGGGAGATAGAGATAAGGACACCACAGCTCAGGCCTGGATACATTACAGCCTCATGACCCAGGAGGCTCTACCATCCTTGTAGCCAGGGAGGTCTTTTGTACTTCACAATAACACTATTTCATATGAGACCTCAACAATTTCAGGGTGCCTACTGGTACATTTTGCAATCTTGACAAATAGACAAGAAAATTATCACCACCTTATACAGATGAAAGAAATAATAATAATTTAAAACGATTTATTCAAGGTCTCTCATTGGGTAGTAAAGGTGGATAAATCCAATTTTCTGATTATTTGGCTGATGAAAGAAAGGCCCAGTGCCCTCAGTTTTATAGCATGGAGCTATAGACACGAACTTGCTGGGAAGCACATGCGAAGTGGCAGCAGTGTCTAACAGCATCTCTGACACCTGTTTAAGCCTGTGCTGGCAGGGGCAGGGATGTGCAGGTAGCCCAGTCACACCTGGCAGCTCAGCTCCTCTGACCAAGAATACACCCCTGCAGATGAGCAGATGAGCAGCCGTGTGGTCATTTAACCATGACTCTGCAGAGATAGCTTCATGGGATTTGCTGTCAAACATTACAGGACAGCGTTCACTGGCTGGCCTGAGCCCTCACCATCCTCTTTTCTTACTCTGTTCTGACCAATGGAATATGAATGGAAACCTGCTAAGGTGCTATGGGGCTTTGAGGAAAGCTTTAGGGTGTGGTGTGCAAGTGCTACCTACTCCCTCTCTCACCTTCTTCTCTTGGAATTTGCAACCCTGAAAATAAAGGAAAGGAAAACCTTACTTAGTACCAGTGCCCTGACATCGCTGAGCCACTGGACCAACACAAATAGCCAGCTGCTCTGCATGGCCTTTTATGTGAGAAGACAAACCCTGCTGTTTCCAACCATCTTCAAAGACTGTTATTGTAGAATGTGTCTTGATTATATAATGTGGGATTTAAAAAAAGTGTGGGCTTGGAACCAGACATTAAAATCGTGACTAATTGGTGAGCAAGTTGCCTGACCTCCCTAAAACTCTTATCTCATCTGTAAAATGAGAGTAATAAAAAAATGGCCTCAGCATTTCTGGAATACTAAAATAAGGTGATTGATTATGAGAGTATCTGACCTATTTCTTGACATACAGTATAGCTTTCTTCCTTAAGAATCTTGAATTTGTTACTTTAATAATCCCATCAGCTGTGCATGGTGGTGCATACCTATAATCCCAGTACTTGGGAGGCTAAGATTGGAGGATTGTTAGGTTTGAGGCTAGCCTCAGCAACTCAGTGAGACCCTGTATCAAAATAAAAATAAAATAGGGATGAAAGTGAAACTCGGAGGTAGAACACCCCTGGATTCTGTCCCCAATACTACCCACGCACATATATGCTATTACTTCTTCCTTTTCTTTGTTCTTTTCCTTTTTCTTTTTTGGTACTGGGCCTTGAACCCAGGGGCACTCTGCCTCTGAGCTACACCTCCAACCCTTTTTATTTCGAAACAGGATCTCACTAAGTTTCTGAGGCTGGCCTTGAATCTGTGAGCCTCTTGTCTCAGCCTCCCAACTACTAGAATTACAAGTGTACACCACTGCACCCAGCTTCACTTCTCCCTTTTATATGAGGTATATTCTCTTGTTAAAAAACTGTCAATCATTCTTAAGAATTCTGGCCAAGAGGAGCTGAGCTGTCAGGTGTGACTGGGCTACCTGCGTGCCTGCCAGCACAGGCGTGTACAGGAGCCACAGAGGCACGCGCTGCTGCCATTTGTAACGTGTGTCCTTAATGATTTTAGCTTATAGGTTTCTCCATTCTTTAGAAAATTCACAAGGTTGCTTTTGTTATTATGAAATATAGTATGATAAGTGTTTATGGGAAATGTACCTTTCACTCACAATGAAAGTTTACTTAAGCAAAAGTATTTATTGAAGCTGTTCAAACAGCTAAGAAATATTGTGTGTGTGTGGTACTGAAGATAGAACCCAAGGGAATTCTACTTCTAAGCTACATCCTCAGCCCTTTTTGTATTTTGTTTTGAAACAAGAGTCTCACTAAATTGCTGAGGCTATCCTCAAACCTGTGATCCTCCTGTCTCAGCCTCCTAAGTACTGGGATTACAGGCCCACCACACTCAGCTTTCATAAATATTTATTGAATTCCTTCTCTGGGTTAGATCCCTTGCCAAATATACCAAATGTTAAAAAGATGATGAAAGAGATGGCTTTCTCTCTAGAGATGTTTGATTTCTAGTAGAGGATACATAGAAGTTAACGCAACAAAACAGTCTGTAATCATAAAGTGGAATTAAAATAATTAAAGGCAAGAATCACATTATAAATTTCAAATGAGAGTTAAGTAATTCACTATAAAAGAGCATTTCCATTCCGATAATTTATATGTATTCAAAGGACAACTCCAAATCCACAGGAAGAAACTTTTCATTTCTCATTTTAGAAACATTGTAGCATTATGGTTCAGAGGAGTACCAGACTGCCTGGGTTCAAATCCCAGTTCTCATAACAACTAGTGTGTCCTTAGCTGACACATTTATCATCTGTGCACATCCCAGATTTCCCACCTATAAAATGGGAATAATGATGGTAGGTACCCCATAGGGTCATTATAAGGATTAAATGAGTTTTGAACAGTGCCTGACCCCCATTAAACACTCTATATAGTCAGCTATAATTATGTAGGTGTTTTCCAAGATAAAATTGTAGTTTATACTTATTTTCAAACAGAATCAGACACCTGGGGATTTCTCACGTGTGCTATGTAGAAGCCAGAGGCTTTCCAAAAGTCTGAGGCTTTAGTAGTCTCCACGTTCTGCTTGGTCTATCGTGATCTTCCTGACCTAGTTCCCTAGAGTGTGCAGAGCTAAGCCAGCACTGAGCTGAGTGATGGAGCTAGCAGTAGTAATTGGGAATCACTGAAATGTCCAGGCTGCGCCTGAGACAGAAAGGCCAGGGCATGGATGCCGCTGTGTGTCTGGTCAGAAGTGGCTGGTCACAGTGGTTGGTCACAGGGGCTCATGTAGCCTTCCACGTTGCCCAAACCCTGAAGATGACTAGCTCCAGGTTTTTTCTGCACTTCATCTGTTCACAAACCACAGGTACCTCTGGGTCTCCTCTCCTCTCCTCTGCATGGTGACTTTGCCACACCTGCCCTAGAATAGTTAGTTGTCAAGCAGAAGCCCTATCACTTGCCCCCTGCACTCCAGGGGAAACAGTCTGAAGACAATCTCCAGCCCAAGACCATCCTGCCCCTCTCAAACCAGGGTGGTCTGACTTATGGACACAGAAATAAATAATTAAATATAACATTTCGTCATTCTACCATGAAATGAGACAAACCAGGAAAAGCCAGTTGTTTTTTTAAAGTCTGTCCTAATTTTGTATCTGAGAAGTAAAAAAGCTAACAATTTGCAAAATCTCACCCATTGTCAAGATAGCTATCAAATTCACTGACTGAATTAGATTTTCTCATTGAATGAAGGTCCAAAGAAACATTTTGGATCACAGATTGATGTGAATACTTTTGAACGATAGAAATTACTAGGAAAATTTCAAAGTAGAGACTTGGAAAACCATAGTTTAGAGAAAAACGGTGGCATATGCTGGGTGTTACTGCCCCCCAGTGTTCACTGTCATTATGACACTTTTAAGGCATCTCACTGTTGCCCCACCTGGTCCAAGTTCTGCACTCAACAGATCCTCCCACCTTCGCCTCCCAAATAGTCGAGACTACAGGAGTGTACCACTGTGCCCGGTGTATTTTATATGGAAATAATAGTCTAATGATGCCTTCATAACCTTTAATTTTGATGAAGATGGCTTGTTTTGTTCAATGTTCAACGAATTTGGCTGTATTCTTGGGTTGGAAATTTAGTTATTCAGAATAGTGATTCCTATAAATCAAGACAACAACAAAATAACAATAACAAAAATGATAGAACAAAATAAATCTGGGAGTGAGGATTGGGTAACGCAGGGCGTTTCTTTGAATATTAGGCCCTGTTAGGATATTCTAATATTGATAATATTTGGAGAAAAAAGCTATCCCTAATTCCCAGTGAAAACTACTCAGGCACCTTCCTATAAGGAAGGCCTAATTGTCTTTATTTTCTGGCTACCTGGCTCTTGGCCATTTCTTAGCATTTTCTGCTTTGAAGTTTGACAAAAACAATTAACTATTAGTTCATCAGTTGGTCACTAATTGGCATCTCTGGTGAGAGATCTGGTGAGGGCAGAGGATGGGCTGCGTTCACCAACAAAACCTATCTCGAGAAAAAATGACATACAGATATAAATGATAACTGAGTATTTCCTTAGACTCTTGGGAATCCTGTGCCAGTTTATTTTTGTATTAGAAGTTCAATCCAGAGGTATTCTACCTATGAGCTATACCTTCAGCCCTATTTTATTTTGAAATAGGGTCTCACTAAGTTGCTGAGGCTGGCCTTAAACCTGCAATTTTCCCATCTCAGCCTCCCAAGTACTATGCCATTTTTTTTTATACCAATTGCTGCCCCCAAATCCAGGTTAGGTTTAGAAGTATCTCAATTTTCGTCACATCTCCCTTCAACTGTGCTGAGTCACCAGTACACTCATCAAACCAATGTCTTCCTTATTCTTTATCAGTCCATAAGGCTACCGTCAGGCTATACAGGAAATCTGTATCTTGTGTATGTATCGGTGCAAAAGCACAATCATTAAATGTGTAAATGTTTTATTTGTTCTAAACTAATCTTCGGCAAGCCTATTCTGTTAGGCTGGTGGGGATTTGACTCAGACTTAATACTGGGTGTTTTATAATCCCACTCCCACTCTAGCCCCAGAATTGCCTGAGGGTCTGAGAAACAGAACCTTCAGGAAATTCCTCTTGTTTTTTGATCCACATTTGTTGTCATGGACATGCTGTGAGACTGGATGAGGAAGATGAATTATAAAGTCATTAGATAATTTGCTTCAAATTTCACAGCAAATCCTTAGTAGATTATTGCTAAAATTTGGGTCTTCTGACCTTTCTTGGAAATTCACATACTTAAAAAAAAAAATCAGTATCTCACAGGAGGGACAAAGCAGGAGAAACCTTAGTAGAGTAAGGAGGGGACATGTGGGAGGCGGGAGGGGGGAGGAAGACCTGAAGAGGGAAACACTTCAATGGACATGATGTCTATTCACAAATTTATCAGTGCAAATGACCAGTGTCACACAGGAAGGTGGGGAGGGAGAGGGAGTGGGGTGGGAACTGGGGGAGGGCCCAACAAGTGCTGTGTGTATGTATGCCTCTATCACCCTGAACTGCATCAAGATGTATGATTACAGTGCACTAATACAAAATAAAAATGATGGATAATTGGGAAAAAATAAGTATATTTTTATGAATCTTACTTGAGTTACACTCACAATTCATAGCATTATTTTTCACGTCTTATGACTCTTCTCACCTCACCCTTCCTCCCTCCTCCCCAAATAAAAATACTGTCTGTCATTTATTGAGTGGTGCTACCCGCTTTTCATTTATGATCTGAATCGACCCTCTCATCAACCCTAAGAAAAAACTGAAGTAAAATCCTCTGGCCTTTTCAGAAACAATAAAGAAAACAAATGTAGAGAAAACATAGATGATTTTTTTTAAGCCTGTAAAAAAGTGAGAAGACTCAGTTGTAATTCCAACTACACAGAGAACTTTTGAAAAGCCCAGCATTATAAAATGGAAATATCTTTTATTCAAGCCTGCCATCTTGAGGTCAATTAGAGAAATACTTGATCTTTTTGTAAAACCTATGCCATATAAAAAGAGCATGATTTTTTGGAATGAAATTTTAAAAAATATATACTATAATACAAAGTTAAAAAAAATTACAATCAGAAAGCATGCACCTAGAGCTTGCCACTATCAGTATGTTAATGGTCATCATTGATTGACTCAGGTTTGCCGGTGCCCTCCAGCCAGAGAGCACTAGGAATACAGGCTGGGTTACTCTGTTTTAGTGAGACAGAACACATTATTGGGAACTTGGGGTATCTCAATATAAGGGTATCAGGAAGGACTTAGAGCATTCAAGGATTAAGGAATCAGTCTTTGCTTTGGATTGGAAGAACGGGACATTTATTAGAATTAATGAATCAATACTGATATGTTATTATTAACTAAAGTCCATAGTTTATTCAGATTTTCTTACTGTTTACTTAATATCTCATTTCTTTCTTTTTCTTTTTGTGATTCTGGGGATTGAATCCAGGACTCCATACATCCTAGGCAAGAGCTTTACCACTGAGCTTCATCCCTTCATGACAGTTTTGAAGGGTATTGGTCAAATATTTTGTAGGATGCCTCTCTACTGGAATTTGTCCAACATTTTCCCCACAGTTAAACTGCAGTTAGGGTTTCAGAGAGCAAGTCATGTAGGTAAATCTCCATTTTCATCATATAATATAATATATCATATCATGTCATATCATATCATATCATACTCCATCAATGTGAGTTACTACTGTTGATACTGCTCTTGATCACCTGGCTGGGGTAGTGTTTGTTAGCTTTCTTCATTCTAAAGTTACTATCTCCCTCCACTTTCCACACTGTATTCTTTAGAAAGAAGTAACTACATACAGACCACACATAAGGAACAGGAATTTTTGTCCCTACTCCTCGAGGGCAGGGTATCTACATAAATTATATGGAATTGTTCTACAGGGTATATTTGTCTATTCTCTTCCATTAATTTATTTATTTACTCAATTGTTTATTTATGTATGTATAGACTCTTGGATATTTATTTCATACTTTAGGTTATAATCCAATACTATTTTATTGATCAAATTGTTCTAGGAACTCTTCTTTATACTTGTATTGGTGCACTGTAACTATATATCATAGTGAGATTCAAAGTAATGCCTTCATACAGGCACATATTTCTGGGCATATGCCCCTCTGCATCCCACCCTGACCTCCCCTCCACTCTCCCAGTACATGTTAGTAAGATTGGTAGTGGTATGTGGAAGTTAGAGAGAAAACAAGAAACAAAAGGAACTTCAGATGAATTGAGAGAGAGACCAATGGAGATTGGGGATTGGGGAAAGGAGATGGGGAGGGGGGAAAGGAGGTTTGAAGAAGGAAATAATTCAAATAAAGTTATGTCTCTATATGAAGGTATCACTAGGAACTCTTTTGATTGGTTCCTGTGTTCCTTTGACATACTCCTATCGATGTGGGATTTCATTTTCTATATTTCCTGCACCAACTCTAGGTCAGCCATTTCCCCAACAGTCCTGTTCCTTTTATTGGAAATTATTTCTGAGTATTTAGTATTCACATTGTTGCTTGCATATCATTGCTTCTAGGCTTTCTAAGCTAAGTTCACACAGATATCTCCAACTCATTACCCACAGATCATTCTAATCACACCCCACCTTATTATATTTAAATTCCAGCTCCAACGATGAGAATCCTGGTTCCTACCAACTGCTGTACTGCTGTCCATATATTTAATTCTTCAGCTCCAGTGTACACATATAGCAGTATGAGAATCGTTAATGTGTGCCCCCATGGAAAACAACTTTATCAACTGGAGTTCAGTGAGAGCTTATATTTTAAGCATAAATTAATTTTTTGATAATTATAGCTCATTTAGTTTTTTTGTTTGTTTGTTTGTTTGTTTGTTTGTTTTTTTACTATTGGGGATTGAACCCAGAGACATTCAACCTCCAAGCTACACCAGCTACACCAGTAGCCTGATTTTATTTCTTATTTGGAATCAAGGTCTCTCTTGGTTGCTGAGAGCCTCACTAAGTTGTGGACGCTGTTTTCAAACCTGCAATCCTCTTGTCTCAGCCTCCCAAGTACTGGGATTACAGGCGTGCGCCATCATGCCTAGCTGCCCATCTGGAAATTTTTAGGTATTAAACCATTAACAAACACGGTTAAATCAGTTATCTGAGAGGATTCTCTAGGAAGACTGTGCATGGTATGATGGTATGGGTAGTTCCCTAACAGGTAAGTAACAGTGGGATTTTTTTCTGTTCTGCAGGTAAAGAAAGGAGGGGGACTGGAGAGTATCATAGCAATAGACAGTGATGTACAAAGGGAAAAGCAACACCATTGTGTAAGAGGTTAGGTAAAACTGCAAACATTTTTGTAGCAGCAGAGTTTGTAAAGCTTGAGAATCAGTTTAGTGGAGACTCTAGAACTAAGTTAGTTAAATTTTCTTATATGTTTACCATTGCCAGCTCTTGGATTAGATGTATGTGAATTGTCTATTGGAGCTAATGAAAGACTGAGCAAAACGGTAGGTTCTAATAAGTCTCATCAATTAGTATTCCTATAGTATGTTCATACCCTTTATAAATAAAAGCAAAAAAAAGTTAACCTAGAATTTTAGACTCTTTTGGTATACAGTTATTGTTTTAGTCTTTATGCTTAATAATAATAATAAAGAATAACATTTTTAATATTCCTTTTATCTTCAGAGTATTTAATAATTGAAAAATGTTTGTTAGAATATTTAATTTATATTATTTAACCAATGAAGATAAGTCCTTTTTATAATTTGTCAGTTTTTAAAAACTAATCTGATAGAATCTCTTCTAACAATTTATTGAAAGTTTTGGAAAATTTTAGATAAACCTACTTATTCTTGTATTTAATTGCTTTTGAATACTTATTTCATATCATTTTGACTTTTAGAAAGGAAAAATATATATAGATATAAAATATATAATTATCAAGAGGCATTTATATATTTAATTAATCTTATTTTAAGAAATAGAGTCAGTTGGATAAAATGGCTCATGCCTATAATCCCAGTCCTTGGGAGGCTAAGACAAGAAGATTGAAGGTTTGAGGCCAGCCTCAGCAACTTAGCAAGACCCTGTTTCAAAATTAAAAAATAAAAAAGGGTAGGGGTACAGCTTTGGGGCAGAATGCCCCTAGATGTAATTCTCCAGTAGCAAAAAAAAAAAAAAAAGTCAAATTATGCTTAGTAATTAGTGTCTTATCTTTTTAAAAATAGGTTTAGGAATTGTTGAGATATTCAAAGATAATTTCTCAATGAACTTAATCATTTCTCTGTAATCTTAAATATGGTGACAGATCTGAAAATTACAATTTAGCTAACATTACATTTTTGTTTAGAGCACTCTAAATTTTCATAAAATTAAAGCTTTAAAATATATTTGTTATTATATTTCGCTGAATACAATTTTTATACTTCTATTGGTGTATTCTAGTCTCATATCCTAATGCAGTTCATGGTGATAGTGATGTACATGCACACAGCACTCAGTGGGCTTTCTCCCAAAATTTTTTAATTTTAAACAATCTATGGAAACAGTGGTTAAGATGAATTATGAGAAATTTATCCCTTAGTCTTGAACAAATAAAAATCTTACACTAAAGGTATTTCTATAGGATAAAATTATTTTAAAGACTAAATCATGTCAAAATTATTTTATTTTGAAATTAAAACATTTTCTTACTCTCTTATAGGTACATAAATGAAGATCATTGTGTGAAGATATTCTCCAGGGCCCATAAAAAGAAACACAGTTTAATAATTTTTTCTGCTAGAAAATACTTACTGAGCCAGGCAAGGTGGCACACACCTGTAATTCCCAGTACTTGGGAGGCTGAGACTGGGGCTTTAGTTCAGTGGTAGAACACCCCTGGGTCCATTCCCAGTACCATACACACACACTAAATTAATTAATTTAGTGTTTATCTGTACTAGATATTCTTGCAGTGTATGAAAAATAAATAAACAATTTTTTGTAGTACTAGGGATTGAACCTAGGAGCATTCTACCTTCAAGCTATACCCCCAGTCCCAGTCCCTTTTATTTTTTGCTTCTGAAACAGGATCTCATCTTCCTGAGTTACCAACAGTCTTGCTAAATCACTGAGGCTGTCTTTTTTTTTTTTTTTTTTTTTTTTTTTGCGGTACTGGGGATTGAACTCAGGGGCATTTTACCTCTGAGCTATACCCCCAGCCCTATTTTTTATTCTTTATTTTGAAACCGAGTCTCACTAAGTTGCGGAGTGCCTCACTAGGTAGCTGAGGCTGGCCTCGAACCCGGATCCTCCGGTCTCAGCCTCCCGAATGCTGGGATTACAAGCGTGCGCCACCACGCCCAGCTACTGAGGCTGTCTTTAAACCTGCAATTACCCTTTCTCAGCCTCCCAAGAACTGTGCACCACTGTGCCCAGATCACATAAACATTTTTTTTAATTAGTTACTCTTTAAAGCTTAAAAGAAAGGAGAAAAGAGAATATAGAACAAGAAGAAAATGACATACAGTTTTGACAAAATTAAACCTTTGCTAATTTTATTAAGCTATATAATTTATTTATTTTTTATTTTTTTGCAGTACCAGGGATTGAACTCAGGGGCATTCCACCTCTGAGCTACACCCCCAGCCCTATTTTTTATTCTTTATTTTGAAACCGGGTCTCGCTAAGTTGCGGAGTGCCTCACTAGGTAGCTGAGGCTGGCCTCTGGTCTCAGCCTCCCGAATGCTGGGATTACAAGCGTGTGCCACCACGCCCGGTTCAAGCTATATAATTTAAAGCCATCACTTATTCATCTTTGAAGTATAGAAACAAGAGGATAATACTTATGTTAGATATAAACGATCTCTTTTAGATTAGTAAGGCAATGGTCTCATGAAGATTCTTTGCTTTTTCAATGGTACTCCTCAAATGAACAATCTTGTTTATGTCAGAAGCTCCCCAAAGTACCACTGCAATTCCAAATAGTCCCTCGTTGAATTTTGCTAGTGAGAAAATCAGTGTACAGATTAGCATTATGATGAGAAGATTTGATGAAGGAAGGAGATATTAGCTTGGAAGAAGGGTTGTTTCAAATTGAGGAGATTCCATAAGGACTGGTTGGTTCTGTCTGGGATGATGATGCCTGTGTAATTTTCCAGAATTTGGCAAAAGGAACCAGACAAAGCCACCTAGGAATAAAAAATCCAATCAAAACTATTCTCAAGAGTACAATGACAAGACCAAGAAAAAGTACTTAAAAGGGTTTGATTGGGTGACTTGAGGCCATTTGTCTAATGAACACAGTCTTAGGAGACCGTCTGAACTACTTAGGTCATAAGGCTGGCTCAAGGAAGTTATCAGATATATGTCCATCTTGTATTTACTGACATTTTTTCTCATAGACAACACTGAAGATACTCATGATAAATAGACAGGTCAAAGAGCCATCTGGTAGAAAATTTGAAAATAATTGCACCAAGGAAAAATTTAAATTCAACCAGATAACAACAGCAACAAAAACCCACATGACTTTATTCCAAGGAATACAAAATAAGTGCATTGTGGAAAGGCTTCAATGAAGTACTGATGCTTCAGAGCTGAAGTTAGTATGAATTTCTCCCTCTGGCAGGGGCAGGTAGAGAACAGTTAGAGAGGGGATCAGATGTGTCCTCTGATTTGAGGGTTCTGATACAAGGTACTGAGGACTTCAGATGAATCTCAGGAAAGTTCCATTTTTGTCAAGGACCTACAAAAGCCATACCTATGACTGAATATACTGGACTAGGACTCACTGCAGTGAGAGAGAAGAGGCACCATGAAAATGCCAAGGCCAGCTCCATGTCCAGGGGACAGTACCAAGCCAGCTTCCAGATACCAAGAGCTAAATTTCTCTATCTAAAATGTAAACTTTGGAAAAATACATATATACACACATACACATGAATACAAAAACATATGCATGTGTACATCAGCCAAGGTTTTATCTTAAAAAGCATGGATATTTTGTTAAAGCTACTGAATCATAGTCAATGAACATTGTTTAAATTTTGAGAATGAAGGTTAAGCTGAATTAAATGTCATTGGTAATGGAATACTGCAATCGTCAATCTTATGTCAATTTGAGTTGGCCATGGGGTACTCAGACATACTCAGACATTTGGTCAGACATTATTCTGGGTGAGTCTTTGAGGTTCTTTCTGGGTGAGATTAGCATTTGAATCAGTAGACTGACTAAAGCAGATCTCCCTCCCTAAACTTGGCTGCTTCACTAGAAGATCTGAATAGTGCAAAAAGGTTGAGGAAGAGAGAATCTCTCCTGCCTGTCTGCCTTGAGCTGGGCCATCAGTCTTCTCCTGCTTTGGACTCAAAGGGAAACCTCATAGGCTTTTAGACTGGAACTTTGTCATCACCTCTCCAAGGTGTATACTTCACTGGCTGCAGATTTGGGTACTTTTCAGTCTTCATAATCCCATGAGTAAATCCTTTATAATAAGTAAACACACACATACACACACACACACACACACACACACACTAGTGGCTCTGATTAAATATCAAGTTGCTATTGACTGGTATGAGTCATATATAGAAAGTCCATTTACAAATAATCACTTCTTGAAACTTTCTCATTTTAGGAAACATTTCACACACTTGACCTAAGAGTAAAGAAGTATAAGAAGAAAAGCAAAAGCTGTTTTTAGTGAAAACTGCTCTTAATGTTCTTTGACCAGAGAATTTCCTGTAGATCCACAGGGGTCAGCTCTATAATGGAAGAATCTGTTCAATTGATGAGTACTCCTTAATGCAAGCTCTAATCGATTCCTCTGTTATAGGCCCAAGCTCTTTATCTAATCCCAAGAAATTAAAAAAGACACCAGATAATTCCAATTCCTGTAAGTGTAGATGTTCCAGAAGTCTCAGATATAAGTAAATGCCAAAAAAAAAGGTTTGAATAAAGCAATAGTTCACATGGAACATTCTAATTTTAAACAAAAGAAGACAAAGCAAATAACCAATAAGGTAATCTTCAAATTCATTTTTCCACTGAAAAATCAGAATTACATCCAAATTGTTTTCACTTTACTTACTATGGTATAAGCCTGTTTTAAGTTACTTTCTAAGGTATAAACCCTCTAAATTCGAGGACCAATCTTATGGCCATAAAGCTTTATTTTTTTTTTTTTTTGATAATGCAGTTTCAAGATACTGGAGTTTCTAGATGGATCATAAAGGTGTTCTGGGTGATGGGATTGGGGTCCCTTAACAGATTCTAGGTATCTGTGTTCTTTTTTTCTATAATGTGCTTTTATTCATGCATTATAGTCTCATATCATAATGAAAATCATGTTGACAGTGACATACATGCACACAGCACTTGGTGGGTGTCCACCACACCTCTCCATTTCTCCCCTTCCCAATACAGAGTACTGAGACTGACATTGGTATATAAACATGTGTATACATAGTCGATAGTAGTATTTCCATTAAGGAACTTCTTCTTCCCCCTCCTCTTCCCTTAGACCATCTCCCTGGCTCCACAGAGGTTTCTCCTCTATTATCTGGAGTACCTCTGGTATCCTAATTACTCCCTAGATTACGCATATTAGAGAAAACATATGACCCTTCACTTTCTGTGACTAGCTAATCTCACTTAACATAATGTTCTCCAGGCCTTCCATTTTCTTGTAAATGACATAATTTTGTTCTTCTTTATTGCTGAGTAGAATTCCATTGTGTGTATTTCCCATAATTTTTAATCGATTCATCTGTTGATGGACACCTGGGTTGGTTCCATAATTTGGCTATTGTGAATTGGGCTGCTATGAACATGGATATGCATGTATTACTGTAGTTCTCTGATTTCAGACCCTTTGGAAAGATACCCAGGAGTGGTATAGTGGATCATATGGTGGATTCATTCCCAGCTTTCTGAGGAATCACCATACTGATCTCCATAGTGATTGAACTAGTTTGCAATCCCACCAACAGTGTAGAAGAGTTCCTATTTCCCCACATTCTTGCATACTAAAGGTTTCCAACTCATCTGTGCATCCAAAGGTATGTAAGTACTTTTTTTTTGGTACTGAGGATTGAACCTAGGGGCATTCTATTTCTGAGCTACACCCCCCAGCCCTATTTTTTATTCTTTATTTTGAAACAAGGTCTCACTAAATTGCAGAGGGGCTCACTAAGTAGCTGAGGCTGTCCGCAAACCTGCAAACCTGCACCACCACACCCAGCTTATGTAAGTACCTTTTGCACAATGATTTTGTAAATTAAGCTACCAAAAAATGAGAAAGTTTCTATTTAGAAATGGTAGGACCTGCCGGGCGTGGTGGCACACGCTTGTAATCCCAGCATTTGGGAGGATGAGACTGGAGGATCCGGGTTCGTGGCCAGCCTCAGATACCTAGTGAGGCACTCCACAACTTAGTGAGATCCTGTTTCAAAATAAAGAATAAAAAATAGGGCTGGGGGTATAGCTCAGAGGTAGAATGCCCCTGAGTTCAATCCCCAGTACCGTAAAAAAAAAAAAAAAAGAAGTGGCAGGACCCTGGGTGATGGGATCAGAACTTAATGGTACTTGGAAAAAGTAAAGAGGAATCAAGAAAATTTTGTCAGTGGGAACCATGCAGATCAAAGAAAAATCAAAGTGAACAAGGTCAAGTTGGATATGAGTTTGTTCACCAAATCTTGAAATCAGAGCATTTTTAAAGATTTCTTTTTGTTTAGTCTCATGTATGTCATAGCTAGGGCTAGAAGGCCTGAACATCCCTATTCCTCAGGAGACATCTCAGCCCATGTTAACTGTGTGGCAGTCAGGGCTGCTTCTCAAAGTCAATCTTAAGCTTTATGGGTTGGTAACGTTGTGCTGTAATTTCAAAAGCTAAATGTGAGACAAGAGTCTTTCTCTCATAGGAGTGAAACCCCCCTTCCCCCAGCAGTTCAAAGACTTCATGAGATCTATGGGACTTCATATTTGGTTTGCAGAATCAAGGTCAGGGTGGCATATTGGTAGGAATGAAAGTCCTGAGGTTGGCTCTCCCATACTTACCCATATACTGGCTGTGAGAGCTTGGTCAAGTTAGTGTTTGAGCTTCATTTTCCTTATAGAGCTGTTTTAGGAGTTGAACTGGTTGGCACAATACCTGGTTCATAGCTCAGCAACTGGTAGCCATCCCTATCACTATGACATAAATTGCATGTATGGAAGGAGGGCAACTGACATTTAAATGACATCTTGTGTGTGGCAAGCTTGATACTAGCCATTTTCAAGAATTATATCCTTAATCCTTACAAAATACCTGGGAGAGAGATGGTCTTCTATATCAAAGGAAACATGAGACAAGAACTAAGACAACACAGCAAAGTGTAAAAGAAAATGCACTGAATTGGGGGAAGGGTTGTCTCATTGTAAACCATGCTTGCTAATTCCTCTTTCAACTTAAGAGTTTATGATTCTACAATACAATATGATAAAAATAATATGAACAGTTATGGTCAGTTTTCTCAATAGTGACAGGAATTTTAAAGGGAAAAATAAAATCTTTAAAATGCTATAGTTTTAACTGAATCAACATTTGCAAGCTTTTTAGAGCAACTCTGGAAGAAACTGTAATTTTTTAGGTCTTGTCAAAACAACCCAAACTGTGAAATACATTTTGTCCTGGCATTTAGGGCCTGTAGTGTCAAAGATAATCCTAAGTGCAAAGCTCTTTGATGCTTGAGATGAATAGTTCCTTTCCATGCTTTCTCTTACCTGAAAATTACCTGTGAATTGCCACTTGGTGATAGCAGAGTTCCACATCATCCAGGAGAAAAGGGTACTCCTAAATATTAAATAAAGCACACAAATGCAGATTTTTTTTTTTTTTTTAGTACAGGGGATTGAACCTAGGGGACAGTCTACCTCTGAGCTACACCCTCAGTCCTATTTTTACTCTCTATTTTGAAAGAGGGTCTCACTAAGTAGCTGAAGTAGCCTGCAAACCTGTGATCCCCCTGTCTCAGCCTCCCAAGTACTGGGATTACAAGTGTGCATGGGCCACCATGCCTGGCTGCAGATTGGTTTTTGTTCAAGGAATAGGTTTAAGCTAGGTTATTAAGTTAAGCAAGTATTATCCTTACAGAAACACTTAAGAGTTTATGGGGGAAGGGGGGAAATCATGCAGTGAGCACATCTCCTGTTAGTCTTCATTACTAGGTTCAGTTAAAGCACCTTTTTCTTCAGCTTTCACAGAGCCTGGTGCCATCTGCAGCTTAGACTGCTCCACCAGTGCCTCTGCTGCTTCCTCTCCAATCAGACATGGCAGCTCTTCCTACCACTCATATTCTCCTGCAAGGCTTTTTTTTTTTTTTTTTTTTTAACACAAGGGGCCCCTTTCCTATCTTCTGGAATCCTGAAGATTTGGGACTCAAATACTAACTGCAGAATGTTTAATCAAAGCTTGTGGTTTTAATCTTCTTAAAAAAAAAAACAACTTCACTTTGGTAATTACCTTATGCCTTCTTTAGTTACATTGTTTGTAGATAGTTTAAAGACTCATTTGTTTATTTTATAAACTTGTAATCCAGTTCCCAATTCTAGTTCAAATAGCAGTCTGCATCATGCTTTAGAGGCGAATTACATTTTAGAGCCAGAAGAAGAGGCAGCTTTAATTAAGGTCTTTATAAAGACACAACCAGTTACTCAAAACACTGCCATTGTCTGGCCTCCATCCCCAGGGCACCAAGACAGCAGGGGCTGCCATAGGGCTTTTCTTGTTGCATACACATCTAAAATCTGATGGAAGTAATTTCAGGAAAAGTTAAGAATATATTGCCTAATATTTTGTTCTTAATGAAGCAATACGCTAAGCTGAATTTGTGATTTGTTTTTTATTGTGAACCTCAGTTATTAGTTAAAATAGTCAACCCATTTTCAACAAATAGCGCTCCCGCTCCCTTTTCATTGTGCACCTGGCTACTCTGGATTGTCTCTGGTCATCTCAGCAGTCTCACTTCTCATCCCTAATGTGGGAACCATGTTTCCAAAACCCTTCCCATGTTGGATAGGGTTTGATTTTTGCTAATGGAAGGAAGTTGCATGAGATTTGGATAGCTAAGCCATTGTTCTTAGGAGGACAGAGTGGCCAAAGCAGCTTCCCTCCAGCTCCAGCTCTGTGGGCTGAAGTCACTAGGGGACAGTTTCTGTGATCTTCTACCTGAAGCTATTCAGACCTCTCTCCATCGGTTCTCCTCCATACAGGGCAGATTTTTTCTGCATCACATCCCTTTGTTCCTGTATACTGGCCTGGCTGTATTCTCTGGAATGAACCTACTTCCCTTACCAAAAACTGTATGGGTGGCTGTTACAGAAGGCCAGATAAAGAAGAAAAATTCATAAAATCTTGCAATTTTTTTTTCAGCAAAAAGAGACAAATAGTAGCAATTAATGAAACCAATGGAAAATAGAGTTTTCTACCTTTACAAATGGCTGAATTCACACAAGCGAAATACATATTTGTATGCAGGCAAGGGTCCTGTGAGGTGTCTTTACTGATAAAAATCTCAAGTTTTTATTTGGAAAACTGCCTTTTATTGCTTTCTCTCCTATACTCGCTGAGAAGGCTAGCTGCACTGCCCAATTCCTAAGGGTCATTTAGCATATTCTCCGGCAGGCCTCTCTTCACCCCAGCTATGCTCAAGTGTTATGTCCTGTTTGTTATTATCTGAAATGGAAACTCTACTGACACCTAATGCATTCTGCTGACATTGGCTAGCAGACTTCTTGTAATTGTTTGACCTTCTCATCCTCTCTGCATGTTAAAATTACTTAAGGAATGGATGTGCTAAAAGTTTGGTGCCCTGAAATTGTTGGAGGAAAAGGTCACACAAATCCAATAAGCACATAATTTTATTTTTCATAGGTGATGAAGTCCACGATCCAGTACCACATACTTCGCAAAGTATAGAAAAGCATTGAGACCTCGGAGATTTCTGGCAGGTCTCCCTTCATCCCATATATTTACCATGTACCAATCTATATTTGAATTAAAGTTCTCAGAGCTAGAGCAGTGAACTTGGTCTTATATATGCTTTTAAATTTAATATATGATAAGAAATTAAAATTTAAACAATAAACCCATAAAAGTTATAATTATATTTATAACTATGGGGTTTTTTCCCCATAGTGAAGACTATGCTAAATTCAAATTAAAATGGGAAGAAGAGCTAATTGTATGCATCTGACTTTTTCCCCATATAATACTTTGTTAGGATGGGGTCAGCTTTTCCTTGGTAACAAACATACCCTAAACCTCAGAGGATTTTCACCACAAAAGTTGGGGAGATATAATTCAACCTATAATAGCCTTTGACTCTGTAACACTATAAATCACTATAAACACGATGTTTAGCAGTCACTGTATTATAGGCTATGTGCTCAAAAGGAAGAAAAAAAATACTTCACTCACTTAATATGTATTTGGTTAGTATCTATTATATGCCAGGCACTAGGATTGTAGTAGCCATAGTACAAAATGAACAAAAATCAATCAAGTTCTGGCTGTTGTGGGCACCCAAAAAAGACTAACCCAAAAGTGGCACTTTGGAAATCAAGAAAGTAGCAGAAGCAAAAAGGTCACTCTCTGACCTCCCACCTTTCTGTGTGAGAACTGGCCATAAAAGAAATTCTCTGACCTTCCTCCTCTGAAAGTAAGTTGTAAGATCCTCATTTGATATGCCTCCTGCCTTATACCAAGAGGAAATGAATGCAGATTCAAGAAAGATCTGACCCCCCCCTAAAAAAAAACCAGGTGTTGCAGAATTAACCCCACTTTCTTATCATTAGGTCAGACCCTCTTTTTGTCTATTTATATTTCTATATAGCTGGACTCTGGGTCATTTCTGAAGTCTCTCATGTTACATAAAACTTTGGTTAAATAAATCTGATATGTTCTCCTCTTGCCAAATCAGTCTTTTGTTATAGGGGTGGCAGCCATGATCCTTGCAACAGAAGAAAAGGTATTTTTCTCCCCTACATTGTCATGTGGCCTAGTTAATAGAAGAGACAAACTATAAACAGATAAATATAACACCAAGAAGAAAATTAATGCAAGATAAGATGATAGTGACAAAGCAAAATATGTTATTTTGGAGGTGGTAGTTAGAGGAAGACTTTTTGAAGAAGTAAATTTGCATAAAGGCTTGTCTGAGGAAGGAAATCATACTACTAGAGGAAGAATTCTAGACAGAGATGTGCAAATACAAAGGTCTTGAGCTGTCACAGGTCGAGTGTATCTGATGAGCCCGTTGTGGTGAAGCTGAGGGAGAAAAAGGAGAGGAAGGAAGGTGGTAGGTAACTGGGAGCAAGATCATGCAGACCTTGAAGAACTTGGGTGGTTATTTCGAGTAAGATGGAAAGCAATTAGGGGATTATCAGCATAGCAGTCACATGGCCTCGTGCATTTTTAAAAATTCTGGTTGGTGTGTGTTCTTAGAGCAACAGCTGAGGCAGGAAGAAAGTGATTGCAATAGTTAAGGCTGGCAGTTTTAACCAGAGTAAAAAGAGGGAAAGCGGTGATGTTTTGGAAACATTCTGAGGGGGAGTCCATAGAATATGCTGATGAACTTAATGAGAGTCTGAGTAAATAGAGGACACAAGGACAACACTGAATTGGGGAACTGACAGAAATAGAAGTTCGGGGCTGTCTCTTGCAGAAATAGAGAAGAATGGTAGAATGCAGTGTTCAATTTTAGACATAAAATGAGATGGCTGTTAGATAATCAAGTGAAGATGTTGACTAGGCATAAGATGAGTCTAGTTCTAGGGATATATCAGGGCTGGAAAGTAAATTTGGAATTCAATAGCTATAGCTGGTATTTAAGGTCATGGAATTAGATAAAATTAACCACTGACAGAGAGCCAATAAATAAGATTCTTAAAAGTAACCTCTGTGAGGCCAGGCGTGGTGGTGCACGCTTGTAATCCCAGCATTCGGGAGGCTGAGATCGGAGGATCTGGGTTCGCAGCCAGCCTCAGCTACCTAGTGAGGCCCTCCGCAACTTAGTGAGATCTGGTTTCAAAATAAAAGAATAAAAAAAAAAATAGGGCTAGGGGTATAACTAACTTGGAAGTAGAATGCCCCTGGGTTCAATCCCCAGCACCAAAAAAAAAAAAAAAAAAAAAAAAAAAAAAGTAACCTCTGTGTTCTCCACTCCCTAGCATTTAGAATTAAGGAAGATGAGGGTTATCTAGCAATCAAGGCTGAGAAGGAGTAGGCAAGGAGCTAAGAAAAGGCCACAGAAGAGTGGTATCCTAGAGCTCAAGTAAAGAAAGAGTTTCCGGAAGGAGAGTGATCAATAGGACCAATTATTGCTGATGTGAAGTTAGATGAGGGCTCAAAATTGGCCATAGGACTTGACAATGAATGTATAGATCATTCAGGGATGAGTCAGCATCAAGTTTTTACCTGAGCACCTAAAATAACAATTGCTGAAACATAAGTCTCCGGGCAGACTAAGGATTACTTGGTGGCTCTGTGGTCATCCAGGACCCACCCTTTCGAGCTTTCTGTTCCTTTACCCTAGCACCTGATTGTTATCCTCAAAATGATGGCTGCTATTGATACCAGAGACCATGAAGGAAGAAGTGGGAGAAGATCATAAAGGCACATTGTCTAGAGGAGTTAACTTGTTAACTCAGTTAAAAAATAATCACATATGCCAAACAACCACAAAATCTCAGTGGCATGCAACAATAAGCATTGGTTCATCTTAGCAGTATGTGGCTTCGCTAATGATCAGCTGGTCTTGGGCTTCTCTAGGTGGTTTAGCTTCAAGTTATACCTGACTAGGCTTGGCTTCTCTGACAGTTGGTCTCAGCTCTGCTCTATTTGCATTTGTTCTAGATCTCAGACTAAAAAGGCAACTCCTCTTCTGGGAAGGGTCTCTTGTGGTGATGGCAGACATGTAACAGGGAAGCTCAGTTGTGCACTTGTTAACATCCCATAAGCTAAAGCAAGAAACATGGCTGAGCCCAGGAACAAGACAAAAATGTCCATCACTCTCATCACTCCTATTCAATATAGTACTTGAAATTTTAGCCTGATTAGTTAGAAGTCAAATCATCCCTATTTGCAGATGATATGATCCTCTACTTAGGAGACTATAAAGTCTCCACTAGAAGACTTTTTGAGCTGATATACAAATTCAGCAAAGGGGCCAGATACAAAAACATACCAAGAAACACAATACCTTATAAGCTATTATTATATACCAATCATAAGCCTGCTAAGAAATCAGGAAGACATAGCCAGCATAGCCAGGTGTGGTGGCACATGCATATAATCCCAGTATATGGAAGGCTGAAACAGGAGGATTCAGGTTCAAGGCCAGCCCCAGGAACTTAGCAAGACCCTGTTTCAAAATAAAAAAATAAAATAAAATAAGCCTGAAGTTGTGATGTGGCTTGGAGGTAGAATGCCCCTGGGTTCAATCCCCATTTACACTAACACACATACACACACACACACACACACACACACACAAAATCAGGAAAACAAAAATGCCTATAAATAAACTTAACCAAGTTTTTGAAAAACCTCTATAAGGAAAATTATAGTACACACACACACACACAAAAAAAAAATTGAAGAAGATGGAATGACCTCCCATGTTCTTCAATAGACAGAGTTAATGCAATTCCCATCAAAATACAAAAATATTTTTCATAAAACTAGAAAAAAATTCTAAAAATCATATGGGATAACAAAAGGGTCTCACTAGGTTGCTGAAAGTCTCACTACTTGTTGAGGCTATCTTCCAACCTGTGATCTTCCTGTCTCAGCCTCCCAAGTACTGAGATTACAGATGTGTGCCACCATCCCTGGCTCAATGGATAGATATTTTAACATTGTAGTACATTCACAACATGGAATATTACTTAGCAATAAAAAGCAAGAAATTAAAGGTACATACAGGTTGGATGAATTTAGAGAGAACTATGCTGAGTGAAAACTATGCTCAATTCCAACGGTTGTGTACTATATAATTTCACTGATAAAATGTTTTTGACATGACAAAACTTTAGAAATGGAACAGTCTAATAGTTGTCAACATTTAGGGATGGTGGTCAGGAGAATATGAGTGTGATTACCAAAGGGCAGCGTAGGAAACATTATAATGACAGAACTATTCATGAACTTGGAGTATGGCAGTGGATGCATGAACCTAACCACGTGACAAAACCTTACGGAGATAACACATGCAAACACAAGTAAATACAATCCAGTCTGAATAAGAAACCCATAGAGCAAACATCTCCACTCCAGCCCATATTGGACTTCTCTCTCTTGGTCTCATAGGCAATATTCTTTCTCTCCACTAGGCCTTCCCACTGGCTATTTCTCCTGCCTGCAGTGACTCTTCTCTTTGCCTAGGTAAATCTCAATCTTCAGGTCTCCACAGTCTTTGTTTCTTCACTCACATAACACTTGATATATTAGCTTTGGAAGACAAATCACACCAATTTTCCTTCCATATAGACTGTAATTTCTATGTAGTATAAGTACTATATCTATTCTATTTACGTCTGGATCCCCAGTTTCTAGCCCATTGTAGATGTGCAACAGTGGAAAAAAAATCTGAATATGATTAGTGGATGTAATAATATTAGTACTTTGGTTTTGATAATTAGTATTTTGGTTTTGATATACATATGATAATTTTATAAAATGTTACTAGTTAGGGAAGGCTGAGTAAAGTGTACATGAGTTCTTTGTATTATTTTTTACAAGTGCTTGTGAATCTATAATTATTTCATTAAACATTTCTATTAAAAATTTAGAAGCTGGGCTTGGTGGTGCATGCTTGTAATCCCGGTACTTGGGAGACTGAGACAGGAGGATCCGGGTTTGCAGCCAGCCTCGGCTACTTAGTGAGGCATTTTGCAACTTAGTGAGACCCTGTTTCAAAATAAAGAATAAAATAGGAGTAGGGGTGTCGCTCAGAGGTAGAATGCCCCTGAGTTCAATTCCCTGTACTGAAAAAAAAAAAAAAAAAGAAAAGAAAAATTTAGAAAAGAAACTGCTAGGCTTCCACTAATAAAACTCACATATACACACATACACTAAAGAATATCTATCTTATTATTTATCAAGAACTAATATAAAGCCACAATAATTAAATAGAATGCTCTTAGAATAACAAGTCAATGGTACATAATAGAGAATCAATAAAACAATCTATGAATATTTGGGAATTTAATATATTATGAAGTCAATATTTCATATCATTGAGGAAAGGAAAGGCCTAGTGATGGAAAGTTCACTATTAGTTTGAAATAATAATATTACACATAAAAT
>PVLC010018466.1:0-32047 GCA_004027655.1 Graphiurus murinus | reverse complement strand
ATATGTTCTCCCTAATATGTGGATGCTAGGGAGAAGATGGGGCATAGGAGGGTCTCCAGATGAAAAGGAGTGATCCTCGATAAACAACGCAGTTGATTTAATTGTAGTGGATGCAGGGGGCAGAGGGACGCCCTAAAGCACAAGATGTTCTTACACAATCATATCAAGGTCACTCACCGAAGTGAACCTGAGGGGGAGGAAGGGGAAGGGGATTGGGGGGGGATTTGGGAAGGGGTCAAATGAGAATTGTGTGCAAATATGTTGTTAACAACTCGTACTTAACAAAGATGTATGCTATATTGCACAAATTACTACAATAAAAAATTTAAAAAAATAAAAATAAAATAGTACACCCCAACAATCTAAATCAGTTTGTAAACTGGGAATCTGAAATGAAGACTTAAACATCAAATTTATTTAGCGGAAGACACAGACACATAAATAATGCTAGCCCAGTATTATGTTGCAGCGAGAGACACAGGAGGAGCACCTACCCAAGATGGGTAGAGGGACTGGGGGGGGGGGGGAGGAAAAGCTTTTTGAACCTGATCCTTTGATGATGTGTAGGAATAAGTTCTGAGAACAGGACGTTAGAGGAAACCATAGAAGAAAAGAATCAAGTCACTGCATAGTAATCATATACGAAGGGGCTAAAGAAATGGGAAACATAAACTAAAAGTTAAAGGGATACATGTGGCATTCTATACTATTTGGCATCCAAAATTTCACTGAATACAAACTGCAGGAGATCTGCACTACAAGCAACTCACAATCTGAGTGGATTATAGAATGAGTCAATGATATAAGGCTTCAGCACTATATTCCCCACTGCTATTTCACTCCAATCCCCACCCCTCAGTATTTCAGGTTGTATCAACAGTATATGAACTCAAGAAAGGAAAAGAAAGGTATTATGGTGAAAAAAAAAAAAGAAAGAAAAAAGACTAGTTTTGCAATCCAAAAACCTGAGTTTTAGTCCCTTTTCTACTCATTAACTTTAAGTCCTTAGGGATATCAATTAACCTCACTGTTAATTCAAGGAAGCAGAAAACCATTGAACTAGATGAGGTCTAAGTTTCCAGAGTTAACATTCTTTCACTCTGACTTCTAGTCTCATTTGTGTATTGTACTGCTCAAATTGTAAGGAATTCTTGGTATCACATCTTTTAAAGAAGACTGAACATAAAAGAAGGTTGGAGAAGCATCTGGAGAATATGTAACATAAAGAACAGTTGGAAAAAAGTCAGACATTTGAACCAGAAGAGAAGATTAAGGGGAACATGACAGTTCCCCCTAAATATCTGGCAGCCATGTTAAAAAGGATTGGTCTGCAAGACAGTAATAGGCTCAATAGAAAGATGTTAGAGGGAGATTGGTTTGACTCCATTTAAGAGGAAAAAACATTTAGAAGTGATCAATAAAAGAACCACTGTTTTCCAAAGCAGTGTTCTCCTGAACCTAAAAATGTTTGAAAAACCTGAATGACTCCTATGAGGGCAAGTTACAGATGATTTGTAAATCTGGTTATATCTTTGGCAACCCACAAAAATTAAAGGCTATCTTCCCCTCATTTAGAAAGAACACAGTGCACTAACATTAAGAGACTTCTAAAGTAAAGATAGCCTATGTGGAGAAAAGGTGTTAATAAACTACAGAATTCCTTTGAGGGCAACAAAATTCACATCCCAAAATCAATGCTGTGAACATAAAAATCTAAAATCAGCCAGGCATGGTGGCGCACGCTTGTATTCCCAGCATCTGGGAGGCTGAGACCAGAGGATCCGGGTTCGAGGCCAGCCTCAGCTGCTTAGTGAGGCACTCCGCAACTTAGTGAGACCCGGTTTCAAAATAAAGAATAAAAAATAGGGCTGGGGGTATAGCTCAGAGGTAGAATGCCCCTGGGTTCAATCCCTAGTACTGCAAAAATAAATAAATAAATAAATAAATAAATAAATAAATAAGTAAAACTTTAGAGTCGCAAAATATTCTGCTGCATTTTTTAAAATACATTTTCACAAAGGCTACTTTTAAATTAGAAAGTTTAAAGGATTAAAGGTCTTTTGCCAGGAATTGAGCATCCATAAAATGGCATCGAAGATTTCACAATACAGAACTCATTGTCTGGAAGAAAGGTCTACAGAATACTTTATGTCCCCTTCTGGAAGCAGTAGAAAAACTAGGAAAGATAAGCCGGGCGTGGTGGCGCACGCTTGTAATCCCAGCATTCGGGAGGCTGAGACCGGAGGATCCGGGTTCGCGGCCAGCCTCAGCTACCTAGTGAGGTACTCTGCAACTTAGTGAGACTCGGTTTCAAAATAAAGAATAAAAAATAGGGCTGGGGGTGTAGCTCGGAGGTAGAATGCCCCTGAGTTCAATCCCCAGTACCGAAAAAAAAAAAAAAAAAAAAAAAAAACTAGGAAAGATAAACTGGGCAGCACAACAACTCTTCTATGCTGAAGCAATAAAGGCTGTTAGGATTTTACTCCAAGTTTATCAGCCATAATAGCTCCTCCACCGGAGGTACAAAGTTTTCAGCAGCTGAAAGAGGAACAAAGGAGGTGGGCACCATTATTATGAATTAATAATTGTTTAATCAACAATTCCCAACACGGAGTTCAGGGGACTAGGGATCAGTTGCTCAAACTCCTATCTCATTTATCTATTTTGAATGACCCCCTGCAATCACACCTCCCTCTAGTGATCCAAAATGAACTTTAAAATTCATTGTAATTTATTATTAATCTGCAATACCAAGGATCATAGGCTCTTAGTAGCACATGTATTCTCTACAAAGCTCTGAAAACAGCCTGTGTTCAAATCCGGATTCCACCACTTCTGTGTTGGTGATAATCACTCAGTTCTCCATGCCGCTGTTTTCCCACTTGCAAACTGGGGCTAAGAGCTTTCACCTCACCTCACAGAATCGTTGTGAAGATACCATGAGACTGAATAAAGGGTTTAGATCTGTGCCTCGCAATGAGCAAGCTTTCAATAAATTCGAGATATTATTACAGAGGTAATAATTTGACATTGCACTTCAAGTTGTTTTATTCACAAAATCCCTCTTTGACGTTTTACAATAAGCTTGCAGGGTAGATGCTTATCATGTTTAACTTCCATTCTCATACATTTTAAGAACCCAGGCTCGCGAGCAACAGAGGAGGTGGGACTAGGGAGCGGATGCGAGCCTGGAAGAAAGGAGGATGTGAAGCGTCAGGGAGAGGAAGAGGGAAACAGGAGGGAGGGGTGAAGGGTAAGCGAGACTCAAATCGAAGACTCCATATCCCCTGCTCTTTTCATTGGGCGTCTCTCGGTTCCGGCCCCTTAGGTCCAGCCCACCACCATGATCCTCCCTCTAGCCTCACTACTCGGTAGCGCTATGATCCTACAATTCCTGCTACCGAACCACTTTCTCCAGATGCCCGGAATGAATGAGTCCCAAGCCCGAGACTCCCTCTACCTTATTCCCCAACCACGCCATGCTGCCGGTTCTCGGGAGCCTTGGATGCGTCCTCCGGGCGGGAACCTGGAGCGCGGCAACTCGGTTCCTCAGCGAGCGGGAGCCGCTTCCGGCTGTGACTCCAAGGGGCGGGGCAACCGGGCGCTGGAGCTCTGAGCATGCGCAGAGCTGGTGAGGCTTTTGTAGCTTTTGAGTTCCTAAAACGCCAGTATTGGATTAATAATAATAATTTTGCCGAAAGATGCATTTCCTTTTGTTTTCATTAACGATGTTTTGTCTCAGCACTCTGGATTTAGATTCCTTTGAGTATGGCTTCAGAGAGTCACTTAACTACTCAAAAAAGCTCAGTTTCTTCTAAAAAGGGTGACCTTAGTGCCAACTACTAAAGAATAGGGGTTTTCCAGGCAAATAGAAGTAGAAAGGGCATCCTACTTTGCAGAGAAAGTTAGGTATATAAATGCCTTTAGGGATGAAACCGCATTTGCTAAGGATCTCCCCATAGTTTGGAGTTTGTTATTGTGGCTTGGGAGGAGACTAAGTTTTATTTAGAAGAGAATCTAGGGAAATATTCTAGAAATTGCAGCCATTAATCCCAGTGCTTGACATGCTCATTAAGCCCTTTAAAGAAAATTGTCCAGTCCCACAGTCCTTTCCCATGTGAGGATCCTCGCACAGAAACGGGCTGTTTTCTACACCAAATGATCCACAAGCTACAGGTGGTTGGAAAAGGGTCCAGCAACCTGCAAAACATCAGCAAACCTCTGCCCGATCTGCGAAGATAAGCTGAAGTGGATTCTTTCACTCTTGAAAGTTGGGCCTGGGAAATGCAGAAACTAAAGCTGAAAAACCATGGAATATCCACGAAGAGAGGGGGTCCTTGAGAGAACCCAAGGAAAAATATATTGAAGCCAAGAGGCAGACACTTTCAGACTGTACTCACAGATCCAAGGAGGTTCTTCCTGCTTTGGGTTCAAACTCAAAGTGTTCTTTCAAAGCTGAAATATTTTTAATAACATTTTCACTAGAGTTGGTAAATAGAATTATCAGAGATTGACCACAGGGAAGAAATATGCATGCTTTATGTCCATAATTTTACCCTGTGTATGTATAGTTTCTATTTCTTCCTCCCCCCCCCCCCCAATTTCAGCATAGGTCTTTCTCCTTGGAGAAATAAAAAAGGTTCTAGTAGCTGTACTTGTTCTCATCTCAGCTATCTTTAAAGAGGTCTTTAGAGTCATCACTTTCAGGCAGTTAGAGAGTCATGATGCCAAGAATGGATATGGATAAGCATTGCTTGTCCTAGCAAAAACAAAACAAAACAAAACAACCCTCTATTAATCCAAGGTGAAGGGGAAAACATTAATAATGTGACAGCATAGTTGGTTATACCTTTTCTTCTCTACGACAAGAAGATTCTTCCTGTGTTGGTTCTATTTCTACCTGTCAGTTGTGAGGACCTTTTGGATTTGTATGATATAGAATTGGGTGTAAAGGGGTTATTACTAAAGGTGGTAATGGTATATGTATTAGAAATGTTGCAAAGAGAGATATGTGTGGCAGCCACTGTGGCATATGAAGAAAATGGATAGGATAGGGTAGGAAGAGGGGAGCTTGACAGATTCCTTTTTGGTAGCCCTAATGAATCACGCCTCCCAGCATCCACACACTCATCTAGTCACTAACGCTTGAATATGTACTGGGCTTATATCCTGCTTTAACCATTAAAATGTGGCAAAAGTGACACTGGGGTAGTTCTGCACCAGATCCTTCAGAACACTTGACAGATTTGGCTTTTGCACTCTCATGAACCCAGATACCATGCATGAAGACTGACTAAGAGGACCAGGCTAAGAAAGCCCAAAAGAGCCACATAGAGAATTGTTACGGATTCAATATTTATCTCCCCAAAATTCATTTTTTGAAGTCATAACCCCTGAATGGGATGGTTTTTGGAGTCAGTACCTTAGGGAAGTGATTAGATTTAGATGAAGTCACAAGAGTGGGAGCCTTCATCATGGTATTAGTACTCTAATAAGAAGAGACACCAAACAGGGTGTGTGTGTGTGTGTGTGTGTGTGTGTGTGTTCTTCATTCACATGTGCATTCGTTCTCTCTCTCTCTCCCCCTTTTTCTGCATTTATTCAAAGAGGTCATGTGATCACATAGCACAAAGTCAGCAAACTACAACCCAAGAGGATAGTCCTCATCAGACACTAACCATACTGGCACCATGATAGTCTAGAGGTAGACGTCCTGCCTCTAGAACTGTGAGAAAATTAATTTCTGCTCATCTAGTCTATGGTATTTTATTGTAGCCTGGGCAAACTAATGTAATCACTGAGTCCCGATAATTCCAGAGGTGCACCTAAGTGGCACCAAGCACTTATCTGGCAGCCATGTCAGTGACTCTATTTAAGGAGCAGATACTATAGCCCATAGGGAGCCATCCCAGTACCAGAAACACTGAGCAAAGACTAGTTATCTCCACTGAGTTCTGCCCAAGTTGCAGAATCATGAGCAAATAAATATAATGGTTGCTGTTACTTTAAGCCATTGTATGTTAGGTATTACAATAGGAATAGATAACTAAAACAATAGAGATTTTAGCTACAGGAATTTTTTTTAAACTAGCACTGTAATATAGACCATGTATTTTCTTCAGGATAGTAAATAATGGCAAATAAATAATTCTATTAGGCCTTGGGAGACTAAGCAAGGAGGATCGCAGGTTTGAGGCCAGCTCCAACAACTTAACAAGACCCTGTTTCAAAATAAAAAATAAAATAGGATTGGGAGTATAGATCAGAGGTAGAGTGCCCATGTATTCAATCCCTAGTACCACAAACATACATAAAAAGAAATTTTATTAGGTGTGATTTTGCATGTCTGCAATCTCAGTACTTTAGAGGCTGAAACAAGAGGGTCACAGGTTCAAGGTCAATACACATTAACTTAGCAAGACCATGTTTCAAGGAAAAAAGAAGGACTGGGGGTATAACTCAGAAGTAGAATGCCCCTGGGTTTAATCCCTAGTACAAAAAAAAAAAACCCAACACCCAAACAAAAAACTTTATAAAAAAACTTTATTTATTTTGAAATTTCAACTTAGGTTGCTGGAATATGTTTTAATTTTATATCCCTCTGTGAGTGAACTATATGAACAATGGCTTCTATTTTAAACAAAGATGTACAGTCCTCGTGCTCTTACAGACAGCTGCGATGATGATTCTGTTGGCAATAGGGGAAATTAGTTAAAATCTTAGGGTAGAAATATGAAGTAAAAATTTATATCCAAAAGGATGTGAGTAGTAACAGTTTTATGTTCCACCACTTCCATCAAATGTAATTTTTTAAAAAAATCCACATAAGAAGCCAGGTGTGGTGGCGCACACTTGTAATCCAAGTACGTGGGAGACTAAGACAGGAGAATCACAGGTTTGAGGACAGCCTCAGCAATTAGTAAAATTCTCATCAACCTAGCAAGACCTTGTTTCAAAAATTAAAAAAAAAAAAATTGGGCTGGGGGTGTAGCTCAGAAGTAGAATTCCCCTACATTTAATCCCCAATTCCAAGAAAAAAAATCCACATAAGAAGGCTCATATAAGTAATTAAATCAATTGAGGTGAGGAAGAGACACCTTCTGATATTAGCCACTCATCTTTTTCAACTCTGTATAAATTAAACCCTGATAAGCTATTTCAAAATGGCAGAATAAAATTTTCAAAGTATCTGAAATGAGTTCCTTTTAAGATTTAGGATCTTGTTTCATAGGTACAAGGGTTTATTCCTCTTGGACATGGTCTGGAATGAAGGGTGCTACCTAGTGTTAATACACAAGAGGACTCCGAAGCATGAGCGTCACAGCACTGGCTCAGACACGGGTTATCCAGTTGAGCCTATTAGGGCTGTTAAGCAGTTAAAAGATATAACCATCCTCAATATTTCCCATGAAGATTAAGTAACTAACTGTGAACTAACAATTATTTAAATATGATACCTAACTGTCCAATTTCTTCTGTAATGTCCTCTAGGTGTTTACTGAGAGTGAAAATGAGGTTTCTTTAGTTCTGTTTGGTTTAGTTTTCCTTCTTGCAGTCTAGGCATTTACGTATCTCTTTAGAGCCCTTCTGAAATCATTTTACTTTACAAGCCTATCTCTCATGGGCGATGAGCCTAACTAGGGTGAAGGCCACGTCAACTTCATCCAGGAATCCTCTGGGCACACTCTCACCCTCGCCCCTACTCTTCCATTCCACCACGTCCATCTTTCTGTCCTAATCATGACAATTTTTGTCCATGACTCTTAGTTTCCCCAACCAATGTGACCGAAAAAAACATGACAAATGTGGTTGCAATTTTTAATGTGGGTTTAGGTATGAATGTGATTTATGGTAACAGTTCACCTACTTTTATAGGATCCTCATAAATAAGTGGTGCATGGAAAAAGGGAAGACATAAGGATCCACCCCAAGACCATTACATATAAACAGGACAGCCACCTAGCTTGTCCCTTTTCTGCAGACTGTAGCCTTCAAAGCTACCTTGGAGAGCCTCAAAGACAAAGGGAACAAATGTTAATCAGATTTTATTTTTATTTTCTTTATCTTTGTTTCAATTGTTCATGTCTCTGCAAATGTACCAGGGAGCACCAAAGTTATTTAAAAAAATGTTGGGTGCATTTTTTCTCTAGTCCAACTAATAATATATATATATATATATTTATTTATTTATTTATAGTTGCTCTGAAGGTGGAGTTCAGCACCGTTCATAACACCAAAGTCCCAGGCTTTCTGTGGGGGAGCATGGCTGACCTCTGGTTTGGGTCACAACAGTTCTTTCAACAGTTTTTTTTTTCTTTCTTTCTAAGATATGAAAAAAAATGAGCACCAACTTTTCTTGTAAGGTCCCAAATTTCCAAAAATCTGCTGACCACATAGGATTTGAAATTTTAGAATCAAAAGGATACCTTTAGGCAGTTTTTAAAAAATTCAGAATCTTTTAATCTGGATTAATCTGGGGTTCACCCCCTAGGCTAGGAAGACAAGCTTCTCAGCCTAGATAAAATCATATTTCTGGTTAAACTAGAAAATTCTAAGTGATTAAGGCTCTGAGTGAGATTTTGCCAAACCACAGAAGGCTAAATCTGGCTTGTTATGTTTAGGGCTACTGGTCCCTGCTGGGGGGAATGATTGACAGGTACAATCCTTCCTCTCCCAGGTTTTAATCTATAAATTAGATTCAATATCACCAACCCCTATTCCACCTCCACCAGCAGAAAGAAGGGTTATGCTACTGTTATATAACTGTGCTCTCCTAGCCACCATTTCTCTCCAAAACAAAACCAAAACCCTGAAACTGCATGACATTACAGAAGTTCAGTTGCAAACAGGAGATGCATATATCTATGTATATACATAGTATATATAGATCATATCTATGTATAATTTCTCTGTGTAGGATTCAGGCCAAAATGGATGAATGAATGAATGAATAAATGAATAAAACTGTATTGACAGTTTGGGATTCTCTCAGTATTTCAATAATTATTGTAAGGCAGAGATTCTTACTTACCTACCAAAATAGCCATTATTTCCTTTGATCTCAAATTAACATAACCCCCAATAGTTAGCTGAGAATATAGCTCCCCAGACAAAAGATTACCCTTCCCAGCCTCTTTTGATTACAAGGTCATGTGACTAAGTTATGGCCAAGGAGATATTAGACATGTCCAGGGGAGACTTCTGGGAAGACTCCTTGAATGGGGAGGGTGTGCTCCTTCTTTGCTCTTCTCCTGTTTTGCCAGAAACATGAGCATGATGGCTGGAGGTGTAGTCAGCACAGGGACTAATAGAGGAACAGAAGAAACTTGGGGCACCATTGACTTCACAGGACCAGCCTTCCTAATTATATACAGCAAAGAAATAGTGCCTTTTTTAAACGAGTGATATTTTAGGGCTTTAATTACATGCAGTTCAATCTAAATCTAAGTGATGCACACAAATCTTTACTTTCTATTACACCATAGTAGCCCAGCTTCCTAAATGTTTCACTCTGCCTTTATCTATTTTCTTGGTAGACTTGGTTACACCAAGTCTCTTTATTTTCTCTGTTCCACTTAGTCACACACTCTTTTGTGTTACAAGCACCAATAATACCCTCAAGCTTCTGAGTTGTTACACAAGGAGCTCCCTTATCCAAAATAAATGGTCATTTTAGGGCAGAGAATCAAGATAAGTTTGTCCATTGGATGGACTGTTTTGGCACAACTCGTTTTTCTGTTCCCTGCCCTCCTAGAACCATTAAGATGACAAGAAGGATCAGAGTGGACTAAGATTTTCCAGAACCATAGGTAGGAAGGGATAGTTGAAAGAAAGAATCTTCTAGGATTATAAGATTATATATATATATATTTCTGGGGCCAGAGAAGGAAGTAAGTTGGTGGCAGTTTAGACGGTGGAGGTTTCTACTTCCTGGTTGGAGTCCTTGTTGGAGAGATTGCCTGAGACATTGTCAGATTCAAGTAGCTCCACAATGCTGTAGGGAGAACAGTCCTCCAGACCCAGCTTGCTGCAGAGCCAGCCACAGAAGCCTTTCTCCATGTCCCGGGCAGCTTGCCACCATGCACCCCAAGACCATGAGAGTTGGACCACAGCAGCATAGAGGCCCAGGGAAGAGGCCATGGCCATGATGAGCACTGGGTAGAAGAGAATGAGGCAGGGGCAGTAGGAGATCTTGTGCCAGAAGGTCCTCTCCTCATTGTACACAAGGAAGATGTTGTACCAGGTGATGGTGCCATAGTAGAAAGAGACAATGAAAGAGAGGATGAAAACCACAGGCAGGCAGACCAGTGTCCAGAGGAGCACGTGTGGCCCCCGGTCTGCCCCCACCTGACAAGCCTCTCTTCCTTCAGGTGCGGCTTCCTTTGATGACTCCTTGGGCTTGGTCAGTTCCTGCAGCTCCTTCTCTGTCAAGGTGACATGGATGTCTACCATCTGACCCTTTTTCTTCCCTCGTGTGATGGTCCCAGTTAATGTGACATAGCGGCTGTCCAAGGGCATGTTCCACATACCTGAAGGGCACAAAGGAGGTGAGGATCAAGATCTGAAGTGGATGAAAGCACCCTGAAGCTGGGGCTGAGTGCAGAGTCCCGTTTATAAGACATCTAGCATAGTAAGGAGTCAGAGACACGGTTGTGGAGTTAATGGGTGTCCATTGGAGGGCGACCACTAGCTGCTATTACTCCCACAGTGACCTCTTGCTCCACATGTCTGGGCCCTGATAAAATTGTGAGACAGAGTAAACTTGTTTCTCATGTTCTCTGTCCATTTTTTTAGACCTCATTTTTGGCAGGATCTCTGTGACACATAGACACCACTTTATAATGATCCTATTTTTAATTAATAAGTTCTGTGAAAATATTGTATCGATAAGTGTATGCATTAGGCTGCTGGACAACCCACTGCCCTTCCTTTCTCATGCCTAGCCCTACACTTCCCTGAGAAGGAGCTTCTCACAGGCCTGTAGACATCTGCCTTCAAACTCAAGCTCTGTATACACAACTACCATGTACACACATACACACACACACACACACACACACACACACCACCACATACATACATCACACACAACCACACCCATGTAAATATCCCCAACCCCCACCCCACACATATACATAGCATACCCTCTACTATATCATATGCCAATCACACACACACACACACACATACATATAACACATTCACATACACCATACACCTGCACATATACACACACATCTGTTCTACCCACCCTACATATACTACATGTACACCATACCCACACCCTATACCACACAGCATATGTACACACCTCACTTACACACATACACACAGCACACATGTGACATGCACACCACAAACACATTAAACACACACATTACCAAACAGCCATCCTCTGGCCACTCTTGAAGAGGGGTTAAGACGCTGAGACAGGGAATTCTGTGGTCCTTGGTATGTAAAATGTAGTCTAGAGGTGTGGGGGTTGTTGGGGACTACAAGCTTAGATAGGCATGTCCCCTGGGTCCTGTGCCTGGGAGATGCCTTGCCCCACAGCTAGAAGAGAGACAGAACAGAGCCACCTAAGAGCAGGCTGGGGGACACTGGAAGGGGTTCTGATTGTCAGACATGTTGCATTGTCCCCCCAAACATAATGATTTCACAGTCTCCTTCATCTCAGAGAATGGCACCACAATCTGTCCTCTCCTTTGCTCCTGTCAAACACCCAGGAGTCACTGGCAAGTCTTCCCTTCCCCTTACTCCTGATCCCTAATCCAGCAGCAAGTTCCACATGGCATTCCAAGTCCTCCTCTCCTCTCCAGCCCTCTCTTTGCAATCACTGCAGTCCAAGCTGCTACATTATCTGCCCTGACACAATCGTCTCCTATAGCTTCTGTTCTTACTCATTGCAGTCCATTCTTTAGAGAAAAGCCAGAGCGGTCATTTTAAAATATAAACGAGAAAATGTGTGTTCCTTGCTTGAAAGTCCTCTACTGACTTGCCCTTGCACTTATAACAAATTCCAAACCCTTTCCTCATGGTGGTCTGGCCTCTGCCTCCTTTCTGTCCTCCCCTCATATTACTCAGGGTTTCTCAAAAGTCACTTCTTCAGAGAGGTCTTTCATGAACACACAATCCTGCCCCCTGCAGTATTTGTCTTCCCATCAAGGTTTTAATGTATTGGGAACTCATACCAGTACCTGACATTATCTTTCAGTTGTTGACTTAGTCACTGTTTATCTTCCCCTGACTAGAAGGTTAACTCCATAGAGCAAAGATGTTGCTTGTCTTACTTACTGTGAGTGTATGCCTTAAATATCTGTCCTTTACAAATAGATCTACCTTACCCATCCATTGTCATATTATAATACAGACACTCTATAGTTTCACTAGCAGCAGAAGATATTCTTAGAAATGCTTCCTTATATATGCAGAACATGGGCATATGTTTCATGAGAAAGATACTGAGAATTTCTGGAACATAAGGCATGCATATCTTGAATTTTAATAAATATTGACAAATTCCTACAAAGTGGTTGAAGTGGCTTTTACTTATACTGGAGGTGCTTGAGAGTATATCCATTTCCTCACATTTATCTTATCATAGTTTACCCAAGTCTTGGCAATCCTAATTGTAAAGGAATTTCTCATCATCATAATTTGCATTTTCCTAATTATGATGAAAGTCAACAATTTATTGACTTTGTCTTACATACATCAATTAGGTAATTAGCATGGTCTACTTGTGTTACTAATTTTTCTGTATAAATGAGCTTCTTACATTATACTAGGAGTATTTATTTACTTATTTATTTCTGTGTTACTAGGGATTGAATCCAGGGGTGTTCTTCCTTTGAGCTATACCCCACCCCTATTTTACTTTTTATTTTGAAGCAGGGTCTTTCTAAGTTACTGAGGGCCTCTGAATTGCTGAGGCTGCCCTGGAACCTGTAATTCTCCTATCTCAGCTTCCCAAGTTCTGGGATTACGGGTGTGCGCCACCATGCCCTGCTATGCTAGGAGTTATGGAAGGGTGGAGGTCTAGGATAGAACATAATAGATACTAAGTAAATACTGTCAATTTGTTGAATAAAGGCTGTCACACTGCAAGAAACATTATCACTAAGAAGAAATAGGCCAGTGAGCAGATGCCTGTCTGTCTCTTGGACAGATGATCCTCTTTCAATTTCTTTCCCATGGCTTTCACCAGGGGGTCTAAGAGAGACTCACCATCATCTACAGGATAGTCTAGGAAATCATCTCCCTCCTCCTCTTTAGGCCGATCTCCACCTTCTGAGTCTTCAGGCTCCTCATCTGTTTTCTCATTATCTGACCTGTAAATGATGATAGATTCTGGACGGGATTCTTTCCTCTTCTTTTTCCTGCGACCTATTGTGGATTCCCCATCCAGGGCCAGGGCAGCAGCTACAGCTCTCCTCAGGGAGCCATGGTGGGGGCTTGGGAGCTGGCCCTGGCCTTCCACTGGTGCCGGCTCTTCCATCCCAGTTCCAACGTCTAGCTGTGCCTAATAACGAGTCTGACTTGCTTAAGTAAGTTCACCATCCACACATCACAGAGCTTCCTCCTGGATGAAGCTATGCAGAGATATCCCAGGGCTGTGTGCTGCCTGGAAGATAGGAAAACAAAGCCATCAACAGGGAGTGAATGGGGTAAGAAGGAGAGAGACTTGGGAAACCATCCTCAACTTGGCAGAAGTCTTCCTTCCCTTTACTTTTTTTTTTTTTTTTTTTTTTTTTTTGCGGTACTGGGGTTTGAACTCAGGGGCATTCTACCTCTGAGCTATACCCCCAGCCCTATTTTTTATTCTTTATTTTGAAACCGAGTCTCACTAAGTTTCGGAGTGCCTCACTAGGTAGCTGAGGCTGGCCTCGAACCCAGATCCTCTGGTCTCAGCCTCCCGAATGCTGGGATTACAAGTGTGTGCCACCACGCCCGGCTCTCTTTACTTCTTATAACACTTGGTTTGGGGAGTCCAGAAGAAATCCTCTTACAAAAATAGATTGTGAATAAAATTTTATTTGTGTTACAATATTATTTTTGTCATTTATATAAATGTATAATATTACAAAAACCCCATCAGTTCCATTGGGAGATGCAAAGTATAAGGAACAAGTTAGAGAGAAAGACTTACAGGCAGAAAGGAGTTAAAAAACAAATCCCCTGTCCCACACACATAGACAGAGACAGAAATGGCTGGGACCAGTATTCCAGATTTTTGGGTATCAAGTCACGCATTACAACTATACCCAAACGGTTGAAAGCAACTTTAAGCAAGCCAAAGATGGTGCAACTTCACTAATTGTATTTATCTTGCTATTTTGTAAAGGAAAACCATTGCCTGGCTTTTGTTGGCCCAGGACCCCAGAAAGTTGCAGGAATCCATCCTGTGACATACTGGGAGAACAGTGGGAACAATGCACTTTCACCCTTAATACTCCATTTTATCTTTTTGTTGTTGTTGTTCTGCAGGTAAACAGAGGCCAGGAGCGAGGAGAATCTATGAAACACTAAAGGGTGTTTCATAGATTCTCTTCAAGCAAGGACTCAGCCCCCACTGGAATCTTTGCAAGGCATATGATTTCAAAAGAAGGAACATGTGGCATTTCCCACTTTGTATTATTATATTCTGGAAATTTGGGGTGCTTTGGGTTTTGCTTCCACATTAATTAAACGGATTGTGAGTCATCAATGCAGCTGAAAGAAACGATGCCTCAGCCCATCTCAGAGATATTCATTAACTCTCAAACAAATATCAGCAAGCTGAACTTTGTAGCTCAGGAATTCAGGTTTACTATTTCTTATCTATAAGTAAAGAAAGCTTTAAGACAGATAGTTCACCCATCTTCCTGCTTACCTAACACTTATTAACTATCTTCTAGCTGCCTGAGCAAATAGTAAAAATTTAATCTAATGAATAGAGTCTCCTCTCCGCTGTTAACCTTTACCCCTGCCCTCATACTAAAAGAATTCTCATTTACACTTTGTAATTTGTAAACTTTTGCTGTTTTCTTAATCTTAGCAAATACTATGGGAAATAGCTTTTCTGGTTAAAGAAGTACTCATTCAACCTTAGGAAAAAACAAGACTGTAAAAATTCCTGTTCTGTATACCTTGTTGTAAAGAGTATAGAAAACAGTGGTGACATGGAATAAACAGATGCATCCTGAACACTACATTGTGTGTAAGCATACTCTTACTCAACCTCATTCTCAATCCCCACCTAACAAGGGACCCCCGACTCTGCTGTTTTGAGGGCTGGCCCCCGGCAGTTGCAACCCTCATATTCCTTGTTCTTTCTCTGTGGTAAACACATACTCAGGGGTGATAACCATTGTATACACAAGTAAATGGGTAGTGTTCTAACACTCCTGACTTGGATGGCCACAATGGGGAAGGGCTATGATAGATGACAGAAAGAGCTTCCTGAGCTCAAGCATGGAAAAATTACAGAACAAAGAGGGCTCAGAGAAACTTTAGAGTCACCTGGGAGTATAGAGACAAATATGATCATCTTGTCAACTGATAGGTTGGAGGAACAGTGCTATTTGGAAGTAAGAAGAGAGATAACCTTTGAAGACCCTATTATAACATTTGATAAGGCTGAGTGTGGTAGTGTACACTTGTAATTCCAGCTACTCATGAGGTTGAGGCAAGTCGTTTCCAAGTTGGAGGCCAGCCCAAGCAACTTAGTGAGACTCTGTCTCAAAATAAAAATTTTAAGAGGCCTGGAGGTGTAGTTCAGTGATAGAGTACTTGCCTAGTGTGTGCAAGCCCCTGGATTCAATCCTCACCACAGAAAAAAATTTACTTTCATAGGAAATATGAAATATAAAGGGTAGGGAAGCTCCTAGAAATACCTCTTAGGGGGTCATCCTTCACTTCACACACAATCCTTTTAATTAATTAATTTATTTATTTAGTGGTACTGGGGTTTGAACCCAGGGGCATTCTACCTCCCAGCTATATCCCCAACCTATTTATTTATTTATTTATTTATTTATTTATTTATTCTATTTGTTTGTTTTGAAACATGGTCTCCCTAGGTTGCTGAGAGTCTCACTAAGTTGCTGAGGCAGGTCTTGAACCTGTGATCCTTCTGTCACAGCCTCTCAAGTACTAGGATTACAAGCATGAGCCACCATGCCCAGCTAAACACTTCTCTTTTTAGACAGGTGCCCAGACAGTGTCTGCTCACAAAACAGACACCATCCCAATTCACCTGGAAACATGATACCCCAATCTCCAATAATTAGAACACTGCCTTTGAGAATGTAAGATGTTTCCATAAATTTAGGAAATGATTGTTTTGTAATCATGGTAAAAAATATTCATCAGAGCCAGTTTTAAGCCTCTTCAATGGGTCAACAACTTTCCTTAGTCTTAGTATGGGCTTCTATTAGGAAGTTTATAAATGACAGAAACTTCTTTATCTCAGTTCTGGTGCTGGGAAGCCCTGGATAAGGGTGCCAGCAGGTTGTCTGGTGAGGGCCCATATCTACCTCTCTTGAGGTCTCTAATCCTAATCATGAAGTCTCTACCCTTCAAGAACTAATCACCTCCCGAAGGTTCCATCTCCTAATACTATCACCTTGGGGGTAAGGATTTCATCATATGCATCTGGGGAGGGGGGAAGACAGAAACATTCATACCATAGCACTCAGTGAAGATGCCTTTGGAAACCAACCAATCCATCAGTCACTCGCTTCTGAAAATCCATCAGATGACTTTCAATGAAGAGGAATTGGCACTGATAGGCTAGCTTTCAAAAGCATGTTCCCTTGGGTCATTGTTAATTGAACAGGATTAAAATTAGTTCTGGTGACTACTTAATAACATAACTATAGAATAAGTAGTCTTTTCCTAAGTTTGTGGGTACTTTTATTCTGTTTTCTATGAGGCTTAATAAGATCAAACATGTCTTAGTAAGAGAGGTATATGGCTAGTTGTTTCTGTGTAACAAATTACCCCATACTTAGAATATTTTGTTGTTGTTGTTTTGGTACTGGAGATTAAACCCAGGTGTGCTTTACCACTAAGTTAGATTCCTGGTCTCTTTATTTTGAGACAGGGTCTCACTAAGTTGCTGAGGCTGGCTTTGAACTTGTGGTCCTTCTGCCTCAGCCTGCAGAGTAGCTGGAATTGCAGGCATGCACCACCACACCTGGCATGAATGTAGAGGTTTAAACCAATACACGTTTACTATCATGCACGTGGTTTTTGTATGTCAGAAAACTGGGCCTCAGCTGGGTGGTGAGTGTCCTTCTCTGCCTGCTTCATGCCAAAAGAATTTGGAAGGGGGGTTGTCCAAGGGCTTTTTTGTTTTGTATGGTTCCCAAACATTTTAGTGTTCTATCAATATAATTCTCTTAAAAGTTTGAGCCGGGTGTGGTGGCGCACACTTGTAGTCCCAGTACTTGGTAGACTGAGACAGAAGGATCCGGGTTCCCATCCAGCCTTAGCTACTTAGTAAGGCCCTCTGCAATTTAGTGAGACCCTGTTTCAAAATAAAGAACAAAAAATAGGGTTGGGAGTGTAGCGTGGAGGTAGAATGCCCCTGGGTTCAATCCCCAGTACCACAAAAAAAAAAAAAAAAAAAAATTGTGGTTGTCCCATGAAAAGTTTCTGTGAGTTAGAAATGTGAGATTGCCTTTACTGATCCTATTTCAAGCTTTGGAAAGATGTCAGATGGGGTTGTAGTCACCTGACATCTAGGTCCAGGTTAGAGAATCCACTTCTAAGAGGGTCCATTCATGGCGCTGACTTGGCTCTTCCCTGTGGTGGCCTCCCTAGACACTGGGCTGTTCCAGGATTCTCTCTACAGTGGCTGGCTTCCCCCAGAGTGAGAGATCTGAGAGCAGGTTTGTTTCTTGGCCACTCTTGATCCCATCACTTTCTTGTCTTTGATTTCATTCTTCTCTGCGGCGTTCCCTTAACCAGTTAAGGTCTAAGAGCAAGGCTCGTCCTGCTAAATAAGGGATGTGTGACATTTCTCGCTTTACATTATTTTATTCTGGAAATTCGGGCTTTGCTTCCACATTAAAAGATTTTTTTTAAGAGGCTCAGGATGCGGTACAGATTTAGTCATCAGGAGAACAAAGGCCTAGGCCTGGCTCAGAGGTATCCATAAACTCTACAAATACCGGCAGCTGAGTCAAGAGGACTTAGGTTTCTTATCATAAGTAAAGGAAGCTTTAAGACAGAGAGCTTACCAAACTCTCCACTTACCTAAAACTTATTAACTAGCTACCTTCTAGCTGCCTGAGCAAATAGGAAAGATTTATCTAATGAATACTTTCTTCAACCTTTACCCCCCTGCTCTTCCTTCGCTGTTAACCTCTAACCCTGCTCTCTACTAAAAGAATAATTCATTTACACTTTTGTATTTTTGTAAACTTCTGCTGCTCCCCAAATCTTAGCAAACACTATGGGAAATAGCCTTTCTAGTTAAAAACGTACCCACTTAACTTTAGAGAAAAACAAGGCTGTGAAAATTCTTGTTTTTGTATACCTTGTTGTGATGAGCATATATAACACTCATGAGATGAATTAAAACAGATGCGTCTTAACATACATGGTGTGTAAGCATACTCTCACTCTCAACCTCGTTCCAATCTCCACCTAACGAGGGACCCCCAGACTCTACCGCTGCTTTGAGGGCTGGCCCCCGGCACTTCTCCAATAGTTCCAACTTCTCTCTTCTGCTGGTGGCTTCTTCTTCTTCTTCTTCTTGTTTTTTTTCCACCAAACTCAGAGTTTCCTAACTGGAAAAACAACTTTACCTTGCCACTTTATCTGATCTCCCACTTCTCCCCTTTCATAACTAAACTTTTCTATTAAATATGCATGCTACTCAAATTAGGATGGTTCAATTTGTGATTTCTTTCTTTTTTACTTTATGGTGGCATGAAAGCATTGTGCATTGAATTTTAAATTTCAACCTTTTCCCCGTGCTAGCAATAGGCAGTCTGATATTCTCTGGCAAGCCACAGCTCCCAGTTATCCATGTGATCTCATGGACATATTACCCATACCACACAGTGTATGTAGGTGTACTAAATTTATTTTTAATTTTTGATGAGTTTATCAGGATGTAATCCCATTGTAAGTTGAGGAGCATCTGTGTATACCTTATTCTACTTAATTACACATTCAGTAAATCCATATGGAACAATACTGTGTGACAGATATTGTGTTATTCTTCTTGCACAAAAATCTTAACAAGCAAGTACTATCTTGCAAAAAAGAGCACTTTGACAAACTATACAACTAAAATTTAATAGATGATTAAAACCTAATAGCCGCCGGGTGTGGTGGCGCACACTTGTAATCCCAGCATTCGGGAGGCTGAGACCGGAGGATCTGGGTTCGCGGCCAGCCTCAGCTACCTAGTGAGGCACTCCGCAACTTAGTGAGAGTCGGTTTCAAAATAAAGAATAAAAAATAGGGCTGGGGGTATAGCTCGGAGGTAGAATGCCCCTGAGTTCAATCCCCAGTACCACAAAACAAAACAAAACAAAAAAAAAACCTTAATAGCCATCGTCTACTAAGTGCTTCATAGCAATCATGTATTTTAATCTTCACAGTAAACCAATAATGTCATGGTATTGATTATGAAAGGCACACCATGAACCTTCTTTCATCTCCTAAGTATATTATAAATTTCTATAGATCATGAAGTGTCTTAACATCTTTACCATCAAAGAAAAAAACCCAGGGCTGGACATGTCATGGAAAGTCTGTATGGACTTGTTGACTTAATAGGATAGAGAACAGGAAATGCCTACTCAGAACTATGATACAAACAAATGTTAAGAAAGACTTAATTCTCTCCCCCACGTTTTGTACATTTTGCTATGTTGTTAGTCTTTGGTTTGAGAAGCAGGTTTTGAAAATGTCTTCCTTTCCTTTCCTCCATAAAAGAGAGGATAAAACCAAATTTACCCAGTTTCTAAGGTTTTCATCAGTGGAACTTAAAAAAGACACACTTTTTTTTTTTTTTTCTGGGAGTTAGGCTTTGCCCACCCTCCATCTCCTCTCCAAGTTCAAAGTTAAACAAACATCAAACATGACAATGGAGAACACTCATCTTAAACAAGTTCTTAGTCATCTGAGGAAGTAATACAGGTTTTGGAATTGGAGGTTGAACCCAAAGGCATTCTATCTCCAAGCCACACCTCCAGTCCTATATTTTTTGTTTTGAAAATGGGTCTCTTTAAGTTGCTGAAGGACCTCTCTTAATTGCTGAGGTTGGTCTAGAACCTGTGATCCTCCTGTTTCAGCCTTCCAAGTACTGGGATCATAGGTGAGTGCCACCATCCTGGTTGGTAAAACACTTTTTTTTTTTGGTTCTGGGGATTGAACCCACGGACATTCTACCTCTCATATACAACCCCAGCCCTATTTTTAATTCTTTATTTTGAAACAGGGTCTCACGAAGTTGCAGAGAGCCTCACTAAGTAGCTGAGGCTGGCCGCAAACCCGGATCCTCCAGTCGCAGCCTCCCAAGTACTGAGATTACAAGTGTGCACCACCATGCCCAGATGGTAAAATGTATTTTTAATTTTTATTATTTTTTTAATTAATTGGTGCATTGTAATCGTACATCTTTGTTAGGTACAAGCTGATAAAGGCATACATGCACACATTTCTCATTTAATCCCTTCCCCAATTCCCACCCTACTCCCTCGCCCCCCCCCCCAGTCCATCACCTTCAGTTAAGTCAACTTCTTTGCTTATCTAGGAAAACGCATTTTTAAACATACATTTTATACCATGAACTCATGAAAAACTGGTCTTAAACTACTCTTGAAAGAAATTCTCCAGATAATTCATAAGTTCATCCACCAATTCCCCCCTTCTCCAGTGCTACCACTCGTCAAGGGGGGGGGCGTTATATCTTGCACATGGTTCTAAAAAATGCTTCATATCCTTTGGCTTTTCCTCTTGTTCCTTCTGATCAATTCTCCACTTAACAGTAAGAAAGATCTTTTGAAAATATAAACAAAATCATGCTATAATCTGCTTAAAACTCTCCTGTGACTTTCCACTGTTATAGAATAAAATCGAAACTTTTCATGTGAAGTAAGACCCGCAGGATCTAATCCCTCCCCATCCTGTCACTCCATGCTATACTACTTTCCTCATACCTACTGGGCTCCAATCATGCCTGCCTATCTATTGTCAATAGCATCAAACACTTTCCCTTGTGAGGCCTGTTTAAATGCTGTATACCTTGGCTGATGCTGTTCCTCCTGTACTTCATCACATGCTCACCCTCTTTGTTTCCCAAGCCTCTCTTCAAGTCATCACTCTCTTCTGAGGCCTTCCTGACACCCAACCAAATAAAGGGCCCTGCCCTTTCAGTATTCTTTGTTTCTTGTATAAGACTTATCAACAATAGTAGGCTTTGTTTACTATCTTAATTTCTTCTTATCTATCTCCTCTACCAGAATATAAACTCTATGAAAAGGTAAGTGCCATAGAAGTAGGACAGCAAATAGATGTTTAGCAAAAAATTTTACGGAACTTGGTGAAATGGTAGCAATTAAGGACTAGAGTGATTTTGCCAAAGACTGAGACTGGAGAGAAGTTTAACAAAGAGACAATAACAAGCTCCTTTTATGTTAGTTATGGCATGATTGCTATATTGTTCTTATATTTATTTTCTCCTTTTTAATAATGGAAGTGAAGTTTCAGCTGGTCACATGGTTTCCCTGGACATTTCTCAGCATCCCTTGCAGCTAGATATGATCATACAACAAGTATTTGGATGATAGGATATAAGTGTGCAATTTCTCTCTCTGGCCTCCTCTTCCTCTTTTCACCTTCTTGAGGGCTGGAGAATGGGCTGCATGAGCCATCTGCAGCCCACACAGACAAAAGCAGCCCTATAGGAACAGCAGAAAAATGAGATGGAAGGAGAGCAAGCCACTCTAATATCCATAAATCCTCCTCCTTTGGACTGAAATACGTGGAAAAATAAGTATCTAAATACATGTTTCCTAACACATTCACTAGGATTATCGAGGATTATTTTATATCTTAATCCCTCTGCTGTGTTCCAGTTTGTCAACCCTTGGGCATAGGCAGATGTTGAAATACTGTTCAGAGTTAAAGTATAACATGATACCATTCCTGATAATCAATGGTTCAAGGAGTTTTGACTCTCCTGGTTGGACCAGGAAGTCTGAAACCCAGGTGTCCAGTACAAAGGATATCACATCAAAGCTGGTTCAAGCTCTGTTAAAAGAAACCAATAGTTTTTATGCATTCAGCAAAAACCCCCAAACTCCCAAAACCTCAAAATGAGTAAGCATACCGAGCTATTGCATCTTTGTGGGGCTGGGTCATCAACAGGAAGTCTGGTCCTTGGTCCCTGCTGGACAGGTCCTATCCATTCAGTCACTCACGACTCTCCATGGAGGTGGTTCCCCATACCTTCGTAGATCTTTCACCATCAGGCATGGTTGCTACTGGAGCAGAATTGATTGAGTTCCTTCTCCAAACCCATTCAGACTCTCAGCAGAACATGTGAACTTGGTGCTTGGAAGCCTCTGCTCTTATGTTCATTGTAGGTTAGCAAGGAATGTACATGGTGGAGGTATGGTTGGAATAAGCTCATAAAAGCAATGACACCAAGTCTTAGATAATAAGGATGGACACAATAACAAGTGTTGGGGTTTATGGAAAACATAAGATCTCAAGTCTCATTTACAATAAAAAAGTTACTGTTCCCCTCTTCTCCACCCACCAAGCCCGCTGTTTAGCCAACTCCTTTCATAGAGAAAGGCAGACCCTTTGGTATGAGTTGTCTGAAATTTCATGCAAAAGTTTCTGACTTTAATTGTTGCAATTAGCCCAAACTTAAATAAATCTAAATGTGGACAAACAACCTAAACAAGCTACACGAGGGCTATCATTTGCTATCTTTTGTTGACAGTTTCCAAATCAGGGTGCGCTTGCTTCACTCAGTTAATATTGGGAGTTGGTTTTTCACACCTTTCCCATGTTGGATTTTAACTTCTGGGGCTGCAAGGGTGGAGTATCATTGTCTTGAAGTTAGTTTATCATTGCTACAGTGAATTGTGCCTTATCTTAGTCCTGCTGTTCTTTCAATTCTTTCCCCACTTCTGTATCTGACACCCAACCACCACATACTACCTCTCCAGGGTGGCCAGACTTTGCTAATTACATCTTAATTACCGCCATTAGATTTTCCACTAACTGGGAAATAAAATTTATCATTTCACCACTGAAAATTATCATTAGACCCTTTCAAAAAGAGTCTCATCAACACAAAGGTGGATTTGGTTTACATTAGTGCCAAGTGATTGAGACTGTGATGGAGAAGTATCTTGCTGCGAGTCTGCAGAGAGCACAGTTGGGCTGCAGCTTGTTCTGTCCTGGTCCTCTGAGCAGCATTTCTCTTGTCATTGCATAACCTATCCTGTGCTGAAAGGCTCTAGTACTGAATCAGGTTCAATAGCATCTGGCTGTCTATAGAGGAAATAGTTACTAACAGCCAGGGTGGTTGGTTACCAGGATCTTGAGCATCTCTTTTATGGTGGGAGCTGTAAGACTTTATCACTCTGATCATTTTTTGGTTTGGCTATAGTCCTACCTGTCCTGGCACACATACCTCTCTCGCCTGCCCCCCTCCCACCATTCCTATATGCTAGAATAGAAACTGCACAAAGGCAGGGAAACTTGTCTCACTGGTTGCACTGTGTCTCCCATGCCTGGGGAATACCTGGCACACCACAGGTACTCAATAAATATTGATGCAACTGGCTGAGAGTCTTCTTCATGTGAGCTGGCTCACAGGGGTGGGACTAGATGCCTCATTGGCATTCCTTCAGCATTGAGATTCTGTAAGTCTCCATGCTGAGAATCCCACAAGCTCCTGTCAGTCTGAGCCAGCAGCTGCTTTGCTGAGGGGAGAAAATGAAGTTACCAGGCAGATGGGGTGGAGGAGGGGCGAGGAGATGGGTGAGCAGCAAGAGCATCTCAGAAGAGAAAGGGAGTCATGGCTAATGGGGTATGACAGCAGGGGCTGTGGAAGGATGGTGGTTACTGCATGCCGTTTTCCCCAGGACAAAGGGGGAAGTGGTGTATAGCGCAGGGAATAGTATTTGAGTCAGCCAAAGGAGTGAACCAGCATGGAATGGTGGTCCTCAGGAGATTGCTCAGACAAGGGCCAAAATTAAAATCAGAAAACAAAGAACTTCTAAGCAGCAAAACTGCTGTGCCAACAGACTTTGGGGGTTAATAGACTTTTAGACCCTGAGGTCAGAGGTAGACCTTATCTCCTTATTTTTTAACAAAAGATCCCTTGAAGGGACTCCAGACCTCTTGATCACAAATCCTACCCAGTGAAAAAGAGCTTTCTGACTATTCATCTGCAACTTCCTTGCAGCTGAAAAATGGCTCCCTGTCATCCTCATGGGCTTCACTGGCTCACAGTCCCCAGTCACCTTTTCAGAAGAAGATGTGAGAATCCTTCTCCTGGTCTGCACAGAGGCTGTGATATTGCCAGGCCCACAGTACACTGCAGTAACATGCAGTCACTCAAACTTGTCACATCTCGGAGAGTCCCCAGGTCCAGACCACACCACAAACCACAATAAATGATATCTTAAACACAATATCTTTAAAAGAAATTAAAGTGCTCCCACCCCCAAGAAAGAAAGCCTGGGGTTTTCTAGAATACAATATCCTTCAGAATTGAGTAAAAAATTTTCAGTTTAAAAACATACTCTGGGGGGTGATGGTGGAGGTGTAGTTCAGTAATGAAGCACTCGCCTAGCAGGTGCGAGGCTCTGGGTTCAATCCCCAGCATTGCAAAAACCAACCAACTAAACGGACGACAACAAAATAATTTTGTCATTGAGATCAAAGCACTAGGAATAAAATTTTACTGCAACAGTAGTTTGAACTTTCCTGTTTAAATTTACTTTTGTTTTTTAATGGTCGTGATAGTGTTGTAACTTTTAAAAATTTGGTTATAATTACATAATGGACTTAAGTAGAAAGGGTAGATGAGTACTCTTTCAACTAACTAGCCAATGGGAACCAGAAGAGCGTTCTTCCTTTCTTTAGGATAGAGGGTGTTTCTAAAAGGTTATGGGAGCAGGGTAGGGGGTGGGGGGAAGAATAGGGAGGGAATGTGACAGCCATCAGAACCACAGCCTCTGGTGGAAGGGAGTGACAGACGGCTTCCACGCTCAGCCAGACCCCTTTCCAACATGATTTGTGAATTTTAAAGACATGAATCCAACAGCAACAATAATAACAAAATGATTGCATCTGTTTCCTTTTACATTATTTTAATATCCTGAAGGGGAAAAATGCAGCACTCTTATACAGACTTAGAAATAGTGGCTTGCAGTCAGGTGTGGTGGGGCATGCCTGTAATCCCAATACTTAGGAGGCTGAGACAGGAGGATCACAGATTCAAGGCCAGCCTCAACAATTTAGCAAGGCCCTCTACAATTTAGAGAGACCCTGCTTCAAAACAAAAAATAAAAAATAAAAGTAAAAATAAAAATAGGGCTAGGGATGTAGCTCAGAGGTAGAATGCCCCTGAGTTCAGTCCCCAGTAACCCCCTCCCCGCACACCACCAACATGGAATAGCACCTTGCTAGGATTAAAGTCACTGCACCTATGTATCCCACAGATCTGCCAAATTCTTAACGCAAAAATAAGGAGAGTTAAGAATCTAAGTAATAAATCCCTGCTCCTGGGCACCAGCACACAGATGAGAAATATCCCTCATCCTCAGCCATCTCCCCTTTCTACATTAGGAATTAACTAGACGACAGGTCTCAAGCATAAAACTACAGATGAGTCTTGCAGGAAGCATGCACTCTCCAGTTAAACACCCTCTTTTTGACTTGTTATGTAGCCCGAGCTGAAAAGAATTGGATCTCTAATCTGGCGAAGGTCGCTTCTTCCCTCCATTCCTGGGTGGGGCGCGGGAGATGAGGTGGAAGTGGGTCCGAGCTTTTTTTTTTTTTTTTTTTTTAAATTCATTATTACCTAGATTCTGCGGATTACTGCAGCCATACCCCCTCATTCCCTTCTCCTGGCCCCCTCCCTGAGGATAAAGGGATCTGGAAGCCCCATTTCTTTCCGCTCACTACGCCTGCCCCCTCTCCCCCTCCTAGCCAGTGGCTTACAGCAGCTGGAGCTCAAACACAGCCCGACGCGTGACGCGGACGGGAGCGGCAAGGGCCGTGAGCTGCAGCCTTTCTTTTCTCAGATGCACTGGAGATTTAATTTTAATTAACCATGAAAGCCATACCCCGAAGGATTGAATTTTCAAAATAAAGCACAATCTCCCCCCCCCCGCTTTTATTTTTCCATTTCCCTTCCATTTCTCCAATGGCATCGGGAAAAAAAAAATCGAACGCGGAGTCTCACCCACAAGTGCCCCGGACTCGCGCGGGGGAGGATGCTGACTGCCCTGCCGGAGGCGGTCACCGGAGATCGGTCCAGCCAAGGAGCCAGCCGAGCTGCCGCTGCGGGAGGGGGCGGGGCCAGGGCCGTGTCGGGGGCGGGGTCTGGGCGGTCACGTGGGCGCGGGCTCTTAGCCCTGCCCACCTCTGAGCACTGGAGTGACCTCTGCAGACCAGCTTTCCCTACCCTAAGATTCTCCTCGAACATGGACTTCTCGGCAAAGGGCAGGAGCTGCCTGGCGGCCGGCTTGCTGCAAAACCGTACGGCCATTGTCACCGGCGGAGCCACGGGCATCGGAAAGGCCATCGCGAAGGAGCTCCTGCAGCTCGGTACGTGACCCCGTCTCTGGACCTGGGCACTTAGAGCTACCGGTCGGCAAAGGCACGGCTGGGGTAACTTGGGATCCGGAGCCCGGGAGCGCTGGTGGGGCTGGGGTAGGTGCTGGTGCCAGGCAGAGGTGTCAGAGGTGAGCAGAGTTAAAACCAGAGGGAGGGAGAAGAGCCCGTTCTTAGAAATCGTGAAGAGCCTCTAGGTGTAAACTGAAAGTGCTTGGAGCCAAAGATACTTTGCCCTAGGTCGGCAATAAGGATACCCGTGAGAATAGACCCTAGAACTGTGTGTTTGTATTTAAAATCAGTTTGCTCTAACTGTTGCCTAATTCAGAGATTAGGAAACTCGGGGAGAAGCCACTGAACTCCAAAAGGCTAGCATCCGTTGAGGAAATCCTCCTCCATTATCTTCTCATATCTCTTGCCATAATCACCGCAAGAAAATACAGTGAATATCTTCCTTAACTTGGGTAACCGAAGGGCCTCGTAAACATATACACAAGGAAAGAAAACACGAAGAGGAAAATAAATTTACCTATATGAGCAGAGCATGGTGATGCACGCCTGTAATCCCAGAATTTGGGAGACTAAGACGACAGGGGCATTGTAGGTTTAAAGACAACTTTAGGAACTTAGGGAGACCCTTAGCAACTTAGCAAGACCCCGTTTCAAAATAAAACAGGGCTGAGGGTTTTGCTCAGAGGTAAAATGCCTCTGGGTTCAGTCCTCAAACAACAACAACAAAATTTTTTTTTTTTTACCTATATGAAGATGTACATCTTCAATGAGTTAGAAATCATATAAGTAAAGTTTTTTTTTTATTGTAATAATTCGAAAAATATTAAGCCAGGCGTGGTGGCGCACGCTTGTAATCCCAGCATTCAGGAGGCTGAGACCTGAGACCGGAGGATCCTAGTTGGCGGCCAGCCTCAGCTACCTTAGTGAGGCACTCCGCAACTTAGTGAGACTCGGCTTCAAAATAAAGAATAAAAAATAGGGCTGGGGGTATAGCTCGAAGGTAGAATGCCCCTGAGTTCAACCCCTAGTACTGCAAAAAAAAAAAAAAAATTACAAAGTAAAAAAGGTAGTCTTATTATTATAAACAGCTCTTGTTCTGCCCAAATCCGGGTGCCTCACCAAGGAACACTCACTTCACACAGAACAGTGCAAAAGCAAGAAGGAGGTTTATTGCTAGCTTGAACTAGGGTCCAAGTCTCATCCAACACAGTGGAGTCTTGACAAGGACCCCCACTCTGGCTTTGTTTAGCCTTTTATAGTGGGGGTACACAGGCGGGAATGGGATTGGTGAACTCTTGTTGCCAGGGCAGAGACTATGGGGACCATAAGGATTGGCTGGTTTGTTTAGAAGGGATACAGGGTGTTTTGGGATAGGTTTGGCCTGTTAGGGCGGGAACTAGGGACTGGAGTAATTGGTAATTGGACAAAGACATCTAGTGGGCCTGGGGATTCTTATCTTTTTCTCTGATTAGCTTCAGGGCCCTTTTGCCTGGGAAAAACCGAAACAGGTCCAAGACTGTTAATCTTTTACCGACTTTCTAGACTATCATGGCAGTGCCCTACACTCTTACAAACAAACAAAGAAAAGATTGAACATACTAATAGAAAAATAGGCTAATGGTATGGACTAAGCATTCTAAAAGAGGACCTATAATAAGCATATGAGAAAATAATCAACTTTATTTGTAAAAAACACAAAATAAACAGATGCCATTGTTTTCCTAATGTAATTTAAAAACATTGGGCAAAATGAAAGTGTTGATAGGAGTGAGGAAGTCAAGGAAGAATATAAATTATTATATTTCTAGAGGGCAATTTGGAAAAAAGATCCATAATTTTTACAAAATTTTTATGCTGTATGACCTATTAATTCCTTTTTAAGGAGTTTACTCCAAGGAAGCAGTAAGACAAGCAAAGATGGGCACTTGGGCTGTTGCCACTTTTTGACTATTACATAAAAAACTGCTATGAACTTTCTAGACAAGTCTGGATGGACATATGTTTTAACTACTGCTGAATGCTGGAAGTATAATGTCTGAACTATATAAAACATGAATATTTAGCTTTTTAAGAAACTGCCAAGTTGGTTATACCGATATGTCTTCTTTTTAAATTGATTTTATCTATGAAATATACCTCTTTATTTCTGGCAATATTCTCTGCTCTAAGGTATACTTTGATATTAATATAACTATTTCAACTTCTTTGATTATTATTAGCATGATATATCTTTTTCCTATTATTTTTAAACTTTTAAACCTATTTGTATCTTTATATTTTAGGAACATCTTTTATAGGCAGCATATAGTTGGCTCTTGCTTTTTCATCCAGTCTGACATTCTGTGTCTTTAAGTGAGGCGTTTAGAATATATATACACAAACATACATTATATAATAAATATATATGTATGTAAATATATGTATGGTGTGTGTGTGTGTGTGTGTGTGAGAGAGAGAGAGAGAGAGAGAGAGAAAGAGAGAGAGAGAGAGAGGGAGAGAGAGAAAGACGCACACATACTAGGAATTGAAGGCAGGGGCATTCTACCTCTGAGCTACACCTCCAATCTTTTTTTAAATTAGCGTCTTGCTAGGTTGCTGAGAGTCTCACTGTGTTGCCGAGGTGGCTCACACTTGTAATCCCAGTACTTGGGAGGCTGAGACAGGAGGATTGCAGGTTTGCAACCAGCCTCAGCTACTTAGTGAGGTCCTCCACAACTTAATGAAACCCTGTTTCAAAAAGAAGAATAAAAAATAGGGCTGGGGGTGTAGCTTGGAGGTAGAATGCCCCTGGGTTCAATTCCTAGTACTGAAAAAATATATATATATAGTACTCCACAAATATGTATAATTACTTGTCAATTAAAAATAAAATAAGCCTGCCACAGTGGCTCACACCTATAATGCTAGTACTTGGCTAAGGCTCAAACAGGAAGATCACTGGTTTGAAACCAGCCTTAGAAACTTTGTGAGGCCCTTAGCAACTTAGTGAGATTCTGTTATAAAAAATAAAATAGGGCCGGGCGTGGTGGCGCACGCTTGTAATCCCAGCATTCGGGAGGCTGAGACCGGAGGATCTGGGTTAGCGGCCAGCCTCAGCTACCTAGTGAGGCACTCCGCAACTTAGTGAGACTCGGTTTCAAAATAAAGAATAAAAAATAGGGCTGGGGGTATAGCTCGGAGGTAGAATGCCCCTGGGTTCAATCCCCAGTTCCGCAAAAAAAATAAAATAAAATGGGACAAGGGGTGTAGCTGGGAGGTAGAACACCCCTGGACTCCATCCCCAGTACCAAAATAAATGAATAAATAAGTAAATAATATTTAAAGAGTAGTAAATTTCTTTTTCTAGCAACACACAAAATGTTTTGCATACTTCATGGTTGTTGAAATTTGAGCAACTTATGAAAGCTTATTTATTTGTTCTCTGCGGGTTTGCTCCTCAGGGTGTAATGTGGTCATTGCATCCCGGAAGATTGACAGATTGAAATTCGCTGCAGAAGAACTGAGAGCCACCCTGCCTCCCACCAGCCAGGCTCAAGTCACTCCCATCCAGTGTAATATCCGGAAAGAAGAGGAAGTAATGCAAATAGATCGGTGTCATTTATTTACTCACTTTCATTTACAGTAGTGGTTCCTAACCCTGGTTGTGCTTCGGGTTCTGCTGTGGCAGCGATCTTAGATAATGCTTACTAAAAGCAGAGCCTGTAAGAGAATTCTTGTGCTAATAATTTATTGAACCAGTGACCTCAGGAAAAGCAAGACAGGGCAGCTAAAGGAGGATGTGGCCTCAGCTGGAGATGACTACCTGTTGCATCTTTGGCCCTTTAAAGTGTTTCCTAATGTCCATTGTGACCTGATATCACTATTCTCTATTCGAGGTTGATAATATACCTGAGGCCTGATGTAGTTAGGGGTGATCCAGACTCTGCTGGTATATCTTGTCATAAAAAGTACAGTTTTAGATTTATGATCTGTGAGTATTAAACACTGTTACATTAATCATTGGTATAGTAATTTTAGGTTTGTTCATTGCTGCCTTTGTGTTCATTGGTTGTATGTAGTACTTGGGGTTGCTGGCTTCATGTTCCTTGGTTAGAGTACTCAGTTACTATTCACTGTGAGAGTTTGCAAGCTGTGTGATTCTTCTAGAACAATTGACCAGTCCAAGTAGCAACTTAGGTTATTAAACTTTTACTTTTAATGTTTTTCTTTAGGTGAATAATTTGGTCAAATCTACCTTAGCTATTTATGGTAAAATCAATTTCTTGGTAAACAATGGAGGAGGCCAGTTCCTGTCTCCTGCTGAACACATCAGTTCAAAGGGATGGCATGCTGTGATTGAAACCAACCTGACAGGCACCTTCTACATGTGCAGAGAAGGTGAGTGTCATCAGTTGACACAAAACCCAGCGTGTCCTTATTGAGAGATCATGGGAAATGCTGAAATAGAAACTGTTAGGGACCTAATCGCCTCATGTCATTCACATTTACTCCCCATATATTTTTATCCAAGATCTCATCAACATTCATACATTGTGTTTGTTTTTTATGTCTCTGAAGTTTCATCTAGTCTAAAGAAAACCACACTATTTTTTATTTTTATAATATTTCATAACACTGATTTATAGAATGTTCCATATTCTGGGTTTCTCTTATTGTTACATGTAGTGATTAGATTCTGGGTTCACAGCCAGCCTTAGCTGCTTAGTAAGGCCCTCTGCAACTTAGTGAGACCTGGAGGTAGAATGCCCCTGGGTTCCATCCCGAGGACCAGAAAAAAAAAAAAAAAAGAAAGAAAGTAAATGCAAGATCTTATTTTCTTATTTCTGCTTAACTTTTTAATAAGATCGAGTATTGAATGTTCTCTGATCTTTAAGTTGTAAAAATCTGTGTTTCTATTGAAGAGAGTCTGAAGGTATATCTCTAGCATTTCCTTGTTTTGCATGAATAGAATGGGTGCCTAATATCAAATGGAACTTTAAAAAGAATAAATTATTTAAGAGCCGGGCGTAGTGGCTCACGCTTGTAATCCCAGCATTCAGGAGGCTGAGACTGGAGGATCCGGGTTCGCGGCCAGCCTCAGCTACTAGTGAGGCACTCCGCAACTTAGTGAGACTCGGTTTCAAACTAAAGAATAAAAAATAGGGCTGGGGGTATAGCTCAGAGGTAGAATGCTCCTGAGTTCAATCCCTAGTACCGCAAAAAAAAAAAAAAAAAAAAAAAAAAA